>JBBPUC010000040.1:0-83120 GCA_038094375.1 Tubosaeta aff. heterosetosa
CTCAAGCTCGCTGGGTGCCAGCAGTTCTCGGGGGATGCATTGGTGGACGTGCTCAGCGCGCGCGTCCTTCATACAGACGTGGCGACGCCCAACGACACGTTAGTGAGCGTGATCGTGTCGGGGTGCAACAACGTTACGATCCATCACGAAATCCAGCTTTCGTCGTACCTACACGAACGTATACATTTCCTGTAAACCATATTCTCTGGAACTGATCTATTGTTATTTGTACCTCCTACATGTGCACTTGCTATTTACTTGGTATGTCGCTTTCCGGTTTCCATGTCTACGTTTAATGAGACAATGCTGCGCTTGTAGTACTGACTTGCCTGTAGTGTATGCAATAAAGAGCCCACTCATCTACGACCTTAGACCCAACATCGGATCAGAGTCCATGTTCACGGGGAACGCGTCGCCGAGGCCCTGTCGAATCGCCGATTCCCATAACAGATGCCGCACGTCAGTAACGTGACGATGATCTCCTCGCCAGATCCCGTCCTCGTCTTGTTCTCCCCAGTGAAACGTATGAAACGTGTCCACTTCATACCCTTGCGCCCACTTCTGTCTCACAAACGACGCATTAAACGGAGGCTGGTATATCCACCACTGCGCCGGCCGTTACAAGGTGCCAAGCGAAAGAACAGCACTACGCACGTGATCTACGAATTGGATCGTTTCCCAAGGGGGAACGACAAGGTGGACTGCCGTCGGCGTCGCGATCTCGAGGAAACAGTCCGTCTCGAGGAACAGTGCCAGCACGTCCATCAACGCCGTGCGATGATGCCCAGGGATGTACAGCGTATCTGCGGAGCCGCCGATTAGTCTCGTCTGTCCGTCCGTGCGCTGTGCGAGACGTCCCGCATCTCCTGGGGGACCTTGTTGTATGCGTGCATGCACACCGAGACGCCGACGTGCGGATCGCTGACGGCAGGAGAGTCATTCAGTGTCATTGTGAAAGGTAAGGAATTATCTCACCCCCACCTGAAATTTGGTATTTAGTGATATGATGATAACATCTGTGGACTCACCACCAGTCTGGACCCCAGCCTCTCCAAGTCTCTGCAAGGTTAATAGACGGATCTGGAGATATCATTGCAGGAGGGGCATGTCGGCTGATGTTTAGCACGGATTCGCTGATGTTTCTGAGAGCCGGGTTTGGAACAGGCAATCCCCAGGGAGAATGGTACCAAAACAAGCTTTGATTGAACTGCTGGAGCCGAGGAATGTTGATAAGAGTATCGAAGGGTACCCAAAGGTAACCGTTATAACAATCATGCTCTCGCAAAGCCGTGTAGAGCATGTGATGGGCCATCTGTGCCGATGTTGAGGAACGACACGTTCTGCAGATAATGCAGATGCTCACCCGCCCTGCCATTCGATAATAAAGAGGGTCACTTAGATCCTCTTCAGATTGGAACGAGTCAACGAGGACATCATATGAATGAGCGAACCCCTTGTCCTCACGACTCGCGGGACCAATATAAACAATCTAGATCATAGTGAGCATGTCCTGAAATCCGTTCACTATCCCAACCACCTACGTTGGGAAAATAATCGGCGTACACTTCCTTGTGAAAGTCTAGGTTAGAATCATACCTAGCATGGCTAAAGAATACAACAAGCAAGACGTTGCTGAAATGAGTGTAATTGGCAATCGTCCGCGAATGAAAAAGAGTCGACGACTCTGGGGCACGGCAGGCGGAACGATTCTTGGACAGCAGAAAGGGCCGGCTCCGCATAAAGGACAAGTCTGGCAAGTTCTTCCTGGAACGCTGGGAGATGACGACGACAATGTATCCTGATACCGCCAGAGATATCACCACAGTTGCAAAAAATCGGCGAGCCTGTGGTCCGAATAATTAATATCCTGACATCGGCAGAATCAGAACTTACAGAAATAAATGTGTCATACTGTTCCCCGGACGACTGTCTGTGGCAAACTACGAATACACCAGATCCGACAATAGCGATCAGACAGCCGAGGAATGCGGGATACGGGGCTTCAATAACCTTCCATGTATCGGCCACGATCAGAAGTGTCGATGCCAGTGACATAAGTATTCCCTGAGTGACTGCACCATACTCTGTAAAGTACATGATCATGCATTATTGTTGGATTGACATAAAGTCAATTAGACACTCACGCTCTATAACAAGTATCGTGACGATGTCCTTGGCTGCCTCCATCAGGGGCAACACTCCAAATGCAGATACAATGCGATCATGAGATAAATGCAAGACGCCGTGTGGTGGGTGCAATAAAAATAATGATAAATGGACAATCGACGATTGGGCAAATATTACAGTGTTGATGGAATGAATGGAAAACGAGCGATGGAATCCGTAGACCTAGTAAAAAAAGCTGTTAGATAGTCTCGAGACAGGAATGACCTACAAACCAGGTCAACTAGCGAGATCCATATCGAGTTGGAAAGTGTGAATGCGATTAAAAGACTGCAATCTGGATGCACCGAGGGAATAATAGCGTGCTTGTAAAGCGTTGATTTAGTCGCCACTGCGCGGTTTGGGCTAGCTCACTCTGGTAATAAAGAATCCTGCAAACTGATGTCACTGTGAACTTGAAACGGTGCTCGTTTAGAAAATGTCACAGACTTGGAGAACACACGCATGCCAGAATGCCGGGGGGATATTTCGCCAGGAGGTTATCTGCAGGACGAAGAGGATGCCTAGGACCATCACGGGGAACGCAAGATATACTGTAAGGGGATGGACAAACTCCCGAGTCTGGAGATTCTATAGAAACACTCTCAGTAAATACATCTCATGAAGGTGAACTCTCACGTACGGTGTAAACTCGGAGAGTGTAGACCAGGCTGACTACAAAAATCAAGATGGTCGACCGGACGCTCCCAAGGGTCGATGAAATCACGGCTGGTGGAGGCTGATCAGAAGAAATGGCTTCTCGCCCATCGTAATCACCCCCAAGGGTGCTACTATACGTCGGAAGTGAGTCAGAAGATTCACGAAACGCGGCGGCCCGAACGATTGTCGATGAGGTTCTTACGGCTTGGAGGAACCATATGGACAGGGAAAAGATAGACTTGGCAAGATCGCTCGCAGCGAAACCGAGATTGTCCTGGGGAGCACGCACATCCCCCTTCCACGTGTTCTCTTCCACCACCCACAGCACTAGAAACGCGACCTGCGAGCGGGACTCGATCACTGCCACCTGGGATGACGGATTCCACGACTCACCAGCAACGCTGCCCTCCGGCATGAGTACGTACGGCGACCCGTGTTCAGATGGATGGCGGGCATCACCCACCTACTGGTGCAATAAATATCTACAAAAAGATTGGATGAGCCGAACAGAGCAAAGGAACGGAGTCGTCACTGCGTAGTGATAAGATTGTATGATGCCATAATCACACTTATATAGCTCTATGTAGATCGTCGTGCGCTCATATACTACACTGCTCAGAGCATTTTATTTCCCATCTGTATGATCAGCAGGGTTAGGACTCTTGGTGTCACACGCTGTTGAGTTTGGCACCGTCCGTCTGTCCTTTCGCATGGCGTACCACAAGCTCTCTCCGGGCTCGCACACCCTCCCGTAGGCGATCAAGGGCAGGAACAGTCATCTCCCAGGACAGGCATGCATCTGTCACAGACTGTCCATATCTCAACCCAGCGGGCCCGGTGGGAGGTATGTCTTGTCGCCCTTCAACGAGGTTGGACTCGAGCATCACGCCCATGATATACGTGGACGTGTCCCCGGAGGACAATTGTTGTACCTGTGGGAATAGAGGTTATGAATTGGTGCCAGAAAGACGAAAAAGTTTACTAACGATGTCCTCGACAACTTCTACTTGCTTCTGATGCTGCTTTTGGCTGTTTCCATGGCTGCAGTCGATCTGTGCGGAAGGCGAACATTAGAACAAGTTTTCGTGAGACACAAGGGAGGCTTACCATGATCTTGCCAGGTAACCCAGCCTTAATGAGCTTTTCATAACAACCTCGTACATGTTCCGCGGCGTAATTGGGACCTTTGGATCCTCCCCGAAGAATGACATGAACATCGGGGTTTCCCTATTCGATTGAGTATTATTCAAAGGACAAAGAGTAAGGCCCACCTCGGTTTCTATGATACTACTCAGACCCTCTTTCCCAACACTAAGGAACACATGACCGCTTCGAGCAGCTCTGCAAGCATCGACAGCAATACCTACAGAACCGTCTGTAGAGTTTTTGAAACCAGTTGGCATAGATAGAGCCGAAGCCAGCTCTCTGTGAACCTGTGATTCCGTGGTTCTGGCACCGATCGCACCCCAGGAGACTAGATCTGCTGTAAATTGGGGTGAAATGGTATCCAAAAACTCGCAGCCAGCTGGTAATCCCAGCTTGGCTATATCAAGAAGCAGTTTTCGGGCCATGCGCAAACCCTTGTTGATCTGGAAGCTCGAATTCATATCCCTGGCACCATGTAAGGGAAAACGCGGGAAGGTGTATACACAAAACACACGGGTCGTTGATGAGGCCTTTCCAGCCGAGCGTTGTCCGAGGTTTCTCAAAGTAAACACGCATGACGATGTGGAGATCTTCTTGAGCACTGTCCGCGTACTTCTTGAGAAGCTTCGCATATTCGATCGCAGCATCAACATTATGCACCGAGCACGGGCTATAGCTGCGTAAGTGACCAACGAGCGAAATTGGGAGATGAACACACCCGATCACAACCAATAAGCGGTCATCGTCACCGCGGAGTATCTTTTCAGTTATGCGACGTCCTTCTAGGACGGTGTTCGCAGAGAGAAGTGTCCTATCCAAGGTGCTGTGTTAGCGTGCGAGGACAGAGGTGAAAATGCACTGACAGCGGTAGATCCTCCTGGAGAATCTGTGGTGGGATCAAAGGGCGAGTTGCCTTGACACGACGGTTTTCAAGCCGATGGAGGGCATCTTTGTAGGGGAGAGCGATGGAGAGATCCACTGCAACGGCACGGATGAGTTGGTCTAACGAAGAACATTGGGGACATACTGATGGAACGATGAGGATGGGTGACTCACACGGTCTGCACGTGCTACGTGACCTTTTCCTCGACCAGCATGGATTTTTCACAGTTCAATGGCGCGGAACAGGCGCATATGACCAGGATCATCGAAAAGAAGCAGGTGCGCGACATGGCCACGCCTAATAACCCACTCATTCGCGTGCGTAGATGCAAGACTTTATGCGTCTTTACTCTGGCCTCGTCGAGAGATGCTTCAATTCATGTTGCAACGACTTTACCAGCAAGGCCCTCTCTTCTAAAGAGGTTCTTTTGTCTCCTCCCATCCCTTCCCAGAGTCTAACGCGACTTGTAGGAGCAGTGCGTCCTCAACTGCGCGGACAAGTTTCTGAAGCACTCCGAGCGTGTTGGGCAGCGCTTTGCAGAATTGAATGCCGGTAAGTCTCCTCGGGTGTTTTGTTTGCTCTCTGTATGATTTTTTTTTGGCAGAGGCGATGACCCCACCAAAACCTTGATACCCTCACCGTCTCCGCTCAGCGGGGGACCGATCGTAGCGAGTTGGCCATGTAGCGCCCGTAAACCGTGTGCTCATGTAAGAATGCGTACAGATGTTAGAGTACTCCCCCACTTCTTATTGGGCCTAATATCACGGTTTTTATCTGACTTGCGCGGGCTCGGCGAGTGCGTGTTGATGATATCTTGTTTCCTACAGTCACCGTGCCGCAAATGTGGGATTGTGGCGGTGCAAGTATTGCGGGCTATAAGACCAGCGCAGCCCCTCATCCACTCGTTCTCTTGCTTCTTGCAGTCTTACCGCAATGGCTCCCCAGCACCCGCTTATTGACCAGGTGGCACCGCCCTTCTCCATACCGGACTCGAACGACGAGGTGTTCAAATTCCCCCCTGAGCAGGAAGGCAAGCGCATCGAGAAACCGATCGCGTTGTTCTTCTATCCCAAGTCCGGTTAGAGTTCCTGATATAGTCGTCTATGCTGATCTTGTCTGAGTTTCTGATGCACAGGTTCCTATGGCTGCACGCAGGAAGCTTGCAGCTTCCGGGATGCACTCGATGGTTTGTACATCCCGTGAGATGGTCATCCAGTGCTTGCTCACCATCCACACCAGAACAAGAAATATACAAGCGTTCTGACGTTTTAGTCGTCGGTGTCAGTTCTGATCCGGTGGACAAGCAGAAAGCGTTTGTTGAAAAGAACAAGCTCCCCGTGAGTCCTTCCAAAAGTACATAACTCGCCCCTCACCGGTCACAGTATCCCGTTCTGAGCGATACAGACCATGTTGCACACAAGGCATATCAAACTGGACGCGGGATGTTTGGGTTCATGGACCCCCGCACAACGTTCGTCATCGACCGCAAAGGGATCGTCAAGTAAGGAGTTGGTTATCGCTCAGTTGTATGCTCACGCATTTCTCTAGAGGTGTGCTGAGCTCTGATATGAGTTTCGGCGGCCATGCCAAATTTGTCGCCAAAGAGCTCGAGAAAATCCGGAAATCAGAGGTCGCCGAGTCTGGCAGCCAGGGAGCTTCAACCCCTCCTGTGGACCCCTCTATCGCTGCAGAGAGGGATGAACTCGGTCGAGTTGCGCAAGCGGTCGGTGCTTGACTATGTAGTATAAATAATTAATGCGGAACGATGGCTGTGCTTATGCGTCACGCGAACCATCACGTGACGTGACCGCGTTGCCTCGTGTGTGTTCGAATTGCAACAGAAAGGAATTTCACGTCGTCCATGATCCCCTCAACATCGCCAACAAACGGCGAGCAGCGTGTCTCACCACCGCGCACGCCCCCAATCACCGCCCTCGACGCGCCAAAGAACAACCGCCATCCGTCTACGTCCCCCTCAGACGACTCCTCCATCATCGAGCTCTCCTTCGACTACGAGCTCGACTCCGCTGGCAACTATGTCCGCATCTCAAAAGGTTCATCCCGCTCCAGTCAATCCACCCCCCCTACTCCTCACGACAATCTACTTGATCCCCTTCCCCACAAACCGTCATCGCCTCCTCACCTCAAACCACCATCGCCGATATCCTTCAATTCCCCAGACAATCCCCCTCGCATCTCCCTCTCGCGCTCCGAGAGCTATCCCGAAGTCACTCTCCTTGACCAGCCCCAACACCGTCACCAGCCCGTAGCTACAGCAAGCTCCACGCGGTCATTCCAACGGGCGACGTCTGTCCCAGCCGCACTGACGCCCGCTGCCCAGTCCGCCCTTCGAGCTCCCACCTCCAATGGCCTGCGCGGGACCGGCCGTAAACTGGGCCGGCCACAGCGAATACCCCTTGATGAATATCGCGATACTCAACTGGCCGATGAACGGGATGATATCATGGCCCGCGCACGTGGAGATTGGGACATCCATGCTCAAGATGAAAAGGAAAACTTGATGGCATCTTCGGACGGAACTGACGGTGTGTCGTCTGATGCTGGCGTGCCAAGACGAACGTCGCCCCGACTTGTCAGTCGATCTGCCTCGCTGAGTCAAGTCGATGGACGCGCCATTTCTGGGTTACCTACGCGCGCCTACGTCTCTTCTCTCTCCGGTAGCAGTGCTTTGTCACGCCCCCCATTACAATCTGGACGGCAGATCATGCCAGGACCTAGCCGGGCGGGTCGGGTGCTGAAGTACGGCGTGAGCAATGGCGGATTCGATAAGATTAACGAACACGAAGGAAGTGAAAGCGAAGTTGCCTATGATTATATAGGCGAGGAAACCGATACAGGTTTGTGGTTTTCTCGCAGTTAAAGTATGTACTAGAATCCCCGTTGTAGGCGGAGAGGAGCCACAACCCGTTAATGGTGGGGTTCGGCATCGGAGCTACGCCCCCCCTGTTGTACAACCAACGCGTTCACGGCGATCTGCAAGCCTGAGTGATGCTTCTGGCGGTATGTTCCGAGTCGTGTTCGCAGTAGCACATCTTAGCCCCACCTTCAGCTGAAGAGCGACACTCTCCCGGCGGCCAACCTGCTCTATCGAGCACTCAGAGCCAGCATTCCTCAAGACCAGGTTCGAGCCTTGGTTTGAACTCTGCGCGTGTGCGGCGTGCACCGACAGAGCAAGAAGGTTCGGCTAGTTAGCTGCCAAAATCATATCTCACAAATCGCTTGATGTGTAGACTACCCCGCCGAGAACCCTCGCAGACCAATGGCGGATATCCC
This sequence comes from Tubosaeta aff. heterosetosa, assembly GCA_038094375.1. Classification (NCBI taxonomy): domain Eukaryota; kingdom Fungi; phylum Basidiomycota; class Agaricomycetes; order Boletales; family Boletaceae; genus Tubosaeta; species Tubosaeta aff. heterosetosa. The sequence goes on from JBBPUC010000040.1 coordinate 8,147, forward strand.
TTCTGATGCTCAGCGACCTCGACAGTCGCCCTCCCCCACACATACGTCTCAGGCCCACCTCCGTTCTCGCGTTCAGACTCATGCCCGACGTGATTCGGACACCGTACGTACTCTCGGCCTTGACCCAGCCCCTGCTGGATCTCCAACTGCTGTCGAACACCTTCCGGCACGATTGTCGCCAAAGGGTAGGACTCCATCGTCGCTACAGCAACAACATCCGTTTCCTGTCATCCAGGCCCAGCCCTCGCAACCACAGGGTCAAATTTATCATCGGCGTAGCCCAACTGCTCCAGAACCCCCAACGACCAGCGGCGCCCTGGCACCACCGCCTGGTACTGGCACTCAGAAGAATGGAAAGACATGGTCGACTGGCGAAGAACCCGTGGAGAGCGAATCGGAGGCGAAAGCTACTCAGCGTGAACGGGTTAGACCAGCACCTCCCCCGCCTGCCCCAGCCGCCCCCGTCGCAGTCCCGCGCAACCACAACATTGTGGTGAACAAGAAAGTATACGCACGTCTCGACCTTATCGGAAAAGGTGGCTCCTCTCGAGTTTATCGCGTGATGAATGCGGCAAACGAAATATACGCCATCAAGCGTGTTTCCCTCGATAAAGCCGACGCGGAAACGATTAGTGGATACATGAATGAAATCGGGTTGCTCAAGCGGCTCGAAGGGAACAACCGCATTATCCAGCTGTTTGACTCTGAGGTCAAGGCTGCGCCAGGTGGAGGCAAGGGCCATCTTATGTTGGTGATGGAGTGTGGGGAAGTCGATCTCGCGAAACTGCTGCAAGAGCAACAAAGGGAGCCCTTAAATATGGTGTGGATTTCCTACTACTGGCAACAGGTGCGCTCTTGCTCGCTTTATTTAGTCTTCGTGACCAATGGTCCCCACACAGATGTTGCAAGCAGTGCACGTCATACACGAGGAGAAAATTGTGCACTCGGATCTGAAGCCAGCCAACTTCGTGCTTGTGCGAGGGCAGTTAAAGCTGATTGACTTTGGCATTGCCAATGCTATCGCCAACGACACCACAAATATTCAACGGGACCACCAGGTACTAAATTTACGCAACATGTCAAAGACGTCACTAAGTAGCGTTTAGATTGGGACGGTCAATTACATGTCTCCCGAAGCTATTGAATTACCAGAAGGCATGCGTCGTCTGAAAGTTGGCCGACCCAGCGATGTTTGGTCGCTGGGTTGCATTTTATACCAGATGGTTTATGGCCAGCCACCTTTCCAGCACCTTTCCGTTTATCAGAAGATGAAGGCCATACCAGACCTCGCCCATGAGATCGAATTCCCGGAGTTCAGCATACCCAGCGTTGTCAACAAGAACGGAGAACGCAAAAAACTTGACCATCTAAAACGACCCGTCAGAGCTGACGTGATTCGTGGGATGCGGAGCTGTTTGGCGAGACATCCAAAGGAAAGGGCAACAATCCCTGAGCTTTTGGAGCAAGAGTGGTTAGCGATGCGAGAACGTCAGTGTATGGTTGGTTTCAGTGTCAACCTGTTTTGCTAACGCTATGATAGCCGAAGTTCCACAAGCAAAGACGTTGCTAGCGAGCGACGAGACCATTATAAACCCTTATTATATGAAACAATTGCTTGAGTACGGCATCAAACTGGGACAACAAGCACAGGCTGGTGACATCGACCCAGCACATCTGGTAAAGGAGGCTGAGGTTTGTGTCGCCCGCCGGTCACATTGTGGTCTCTGACTTTTGTTGACAGAGGCTCGTCGCGGAGCTAAAAGCCCTCGAATCATGATAAAACCACTCTCAGCACTGAAAAGCATTCTCTTTTGAAATCAACTTACAAGCAATGTATTCGTCAGCGCAGCCAAGCGTATTCATCCCCACATTTGCACTGTATGCGGCGAAGCCAAATGCAATCCTTGTATGTAAGCCTATGAATGATTATGAGTTCTGTCCGCGCATGTATTTTCTTCCTTAGAACTTTGGCCCAGCCGTCGCATGCACTCCCGGTTATCTTTGCTTTCCTCGCTATCTTTTGCATTCGAATCATTTGCAAGAGTTTGCCTACCTTTCGTTACTTGATGTCGTATGGTTGGAAGTATACAAGCCTATTGTAGACCACATGGGAGCGAGGCCTTAATCTTATCTTATCTGCATGTCTGATTCCCACCAGTGATCAAGTAATTATTCGCCGCTCGGCTCTATCTCTGAAACTTTACCTCCACTAAACGACATCATGGCGCACTTGCCAACAGACGTCTACCTCACAAGCACATTCATGCACTCGGGAAACGTCAGTCCGTCGACTCCCAAGCTCCAACTCCATCTGTCCATCCCAATACCTACCAGGGATTCAATATACTACTACACTGATGGGAATACAGTGTTACTCGTCGAAAACACGCTGTTCAAGGTCAATTCTTCCCATTTTATAAATTCAACAAAGCTATAATGTTACGCCGCAGGTCCATCGCTCAGCCCTGACAAAGGAGAAGTCGACGTTCGAGAGCATGTTCTCCCTAGACTCGGACCTGCGCTCCAGCACCCCCAACAACCCGGGCGTCACCGTCGGCCCAGAGGGCGAAAGCGACGACAACCCGATAAGACTCCAGGGGGATACTGCGGACGAATTCAGGTCCCTTTTGTGGGCCCTGTACGCGTTGTACGTACACTTGTCGCACAGACTTGGCGATGTCATGGCCGAAAACCTTATTCACGCCTTGCAGACCACACGAGCTCGAAGGCGCCATGTCGACCAAGGCGATCAACCTCAAGCTGTTCAACCTCGCGCGGATCACACACAAGTACGAGTTCCGGGCGATAGAGAGCTGGGCGCTGGACAAGCTCAAGTCGATCTACGCGCGCCCGATGCACGCGCACATTGACGACGCCGAGGGGCCGACTCTGGTGCAGCTCACCGAGCTCGCGTCGCTCTGCGAGCAACGGGACCTGCTCGAGGCCGCGACGGTGCGGTGGAAACGACTGATCGTATCCGGCAAGGACGTCGCGCTCGCGATCTGCATGGCGGAGCGGCTCAACCTGCGCGCGCTGCTCGGGCTGGCGTACCACGCGATGCTGTTGCAGGGACGGGAGGTGTGGGACGCAGACCAGCAGCTGACGCGTGTGCACCGGATACGGTTGTTGTCGGGACACTATGCGCTCGGGCGCGCGTGCGAACGGCTCCCGGGCGAGCCGCCAATACTGCAGCACCACCCGCGCTGTACGGGGGGCGCGCAGGTGCGGTGCAACCAGGCGTGGGCGGGGCTGTGGCGGTCGACGTTGGACATGGGCAAGCATGGGCTACCGTTGCAACACGCGGACGTGATCGGACGGATGACGCTCGCGGAGAGCATTCTCAAGGCGTTTATAGAACGCGATATTCCTATTCATGGGATGCTGGATGCGATGCCGTGGTGCAAGGACAGCGCTTTGGCAGCGACTAGCGGCAAGTTGAAGGAGATGCAAGAGTCTTTGGCAGACTATTTCACGGACGTGCTGTGATGTTTGAACGCTCTCTTCCCGTACCAAGTATATGGTTTCGTAGATTTCGTGACCATCTCTGATCCGTGAACGCCTCAGTGATACTTTCAAGCCGATCAAGGTTGTTTGTCTCGCGTGGGGGCTTGGCTCAATTCCCGAGACTGTCCTTGAGACCGTTGCTCCAACTCACTGTATCGACCTATGGCGGCCATCAATTGGCACGGCCGGTAGATAGGCTTGTGGATTATGCACAAGTGACCCTTGTGACTCTGCGAGCGAGGACAGCGTTAATCTGGCAGCGCAAACAGAGCTCCAATCCAAGTTTCTTCGGGTGAGCATGATTTTGAGCGACAGTGCTCCCGACCTTGTGTGAATCATGTCTGCTACTCTCCGGCTCCAATGAGACCCCCATCTCAACTCGGCCTGCTATAGGGACGTGCCACGCCAAACAACTTGGTTTCCGCTGCACGCGAGTTATGGAGGTAATATCACCGCAGATATTGCGAAGACGAGTATCAAATATCATGGTGTATACGAATTGATACCTCGTGGTAAGACACTGCCAGTGTTTCATACCCAAGTGGACATAACACACGCCATTCAACTCCCCTATTCCAGGGCGTATAAATGCCAACCATTGCTTTCGTCCCTGCAGCCATTTCCTTTACTCACTGGCACTGGCTGTCAGTTCCGCTTGCTCACAGTTCACTCGCTCGGTTTTATTACCTGCCTACTAATTAGCCTGCCGTTGACGGCCTGACTATCTTCTCGTTCACGTCATCCCTTTGCAATGCGTTCCTCTGTTGTGCTCATCTTAGCTGTTGTGTCTTTCGTCATGTCCGCACCCGCACCTGTCTGGATTAATACCAGGGACACTCAGCCTCGTGATATTCCTCAAGGCAATGCATTCAATGTCGTAGAATCCCAGTACGTGTCAAACACTGGTTTCTGACAAGTGCCGACCGCACGAAACAGGTCGCCAGAGCTGCCTCGGAATAGCGCGAAAGAAAATCAGTAAGGTCCATTTGGTTTCGTATGTGACGATCGACGGTTACCAGCTGCGGATAGATCTCCAGCTCACAAGAGGAGTGAAGCACACAACCCTCGTGGGTTACTAGACTTTCTGACCAGTTGCATAAGACCGTGCGGGTAAGGCATATATCGTATCTAATTCTGGTTGCTCACAGTACTAGTGCACCCTCTGACACGGCCTCTTCAGCTCATGCTGTCGATGGTGGGTGAAATATTTATCAATGGAAGCTTCTCATTCAGCTGATGATAATGGACAGTCAGTTATCCAAATGTTGTTTTGACGATTATTTTGCTATCGATTTGCAGAGTCAACCCGAAGTCCACCATGAAACAATGTCGTCATGGAGCGGGTCACAGAATCAAAGGGCTGGTGAATGACAAAATAATCAATGAAAATTTCTAATGCAGCTGACCAGCAACAACAACTGACAGCTTCCTCGACTGACGGTGAGTGACAACATTATTGATGGGTGCCATCCACATTACTAATGGTCATTGATAGTAAGTAGCCCGGTGTTTCCTTGATGACCTGGAGTGATCCTCTTTACTCTCATCAGTCTCATAGCGGTCAACATGACCATGGCTATCGAGATGATCTTCAGATCCACAATGCTGCCTACGCAAATTACTATGGCTCTCCTACCGGTGGGTGACAAAATCATCGATTGTGGATGTCACTAACAGTTATTGATAGTATGTCGATTAAAATGTTGTTTTGGTGATACTGAATGCTTCCGCTCTTTGCTTGTAGGCATCCCACGATGAACAGCCATGGGAAAATGCTAGCGGACACGGAAGTGGTGAGTGACAGATTTTCAAACTGTGTTTAGGATTCATACCAGATGAAGATTGAATCCGGAATTCTGCGAAATGCCCATGGACAACAATGTTTATATTCACCTATCTCTTAGCGGTTCGTTCAGGATAAATCTTGCTTTTTTTATTCTCGTTTGTTGGCTTATTTTGACGATAATGACTACTCTGTAAGGTGCGTTCCTATGTTGTACCTTTGACTCGCCCCAAGTTCAATACGTCTGCTCCCAGCGGAGCTGCAGTACACGCCAAAGGTGACCCGATTCACGCAGCGGTGCCCAAGTACCGGAGTCATGTAGAATTGTCTCGTGCTCTGCTGAGGCTTTCCATTCAAATTGAGTAGAAATCCGCAGTGATCACCGCCGTGGTAGTATTGTGTGGGTGGCGAAAACGTTGCATAGACAAACAGCGCCAGAACCACATGCCATTCCCAACTCTCATTGCCCAGACGACATTGGCAGCAACGGGTGTCAGGCGGTCCCCCCGCGTTTTCGTTACATAGGCTCTCCGAGTGAAAAGGTGGCTCTGCAACGATTCTGTCAAGCCAATCAAGGCCATCACAGGACTACCGTCTAGGGTCACGCGCTGCCAGTCTCAGGGAGTAGGCTGCAAAGACAACGGAGGGGTTAGGCCATGCTGAGGGCGCGACTGGTTGCGTAGTGGGAAGGACAAGTGAGGGTGAGAGTCTAGCACAAACTACTGATAGTGAGCATCACTCACAGACACTGGACCAGAGGTCGGCTCAAGGCTCTGGCAATTGGAGATCGCGCTGTGCTCTAACTACGGTCACTGTTTCATCTCGTGCCGAGCGGACGCCTGGTACTAGACTACTAGTAGTACACGCATTCTGAAGCAGTTTCATATCCCATGCCGAGTGGACGCCTAATATACGGCTGCCGAAGCCCCCCTTTCCGGGAAGTATAAAGTTCCGCTGTTGTCTTCGTTCCTGCAGCCATCTTTCTGTGCTTCACGTGGCTCACGGGTACTGGCTAGTAAGCGTAGCATGCGCCTATTCCCTATCAGGATGCTCACAATTAACTTTTTCGACAGCCTTGTCAATTCATCAGTTTGCCGTTGACGGCCCGGCTATCTTCTCGTCCGTATGACTGCCCTTGCGATGCATTCTTCTTTTGTGCTCCTTTTGGTTTTCATTTTCGCCGCTGTCTCTTCCGTCGTGTCCGCGCCTACATCTGGCCAGGTGAATAGCAGGGACATTCAAACTCATGATGTTCCCCCAAGTAATGCGTTTCCTTTTACTTTCGCCGGAGATCTTCAGTATGTATCAAACACTGCTTCTGATGGGTGCTGACCGCACATCATAGGCGAGCAGAGCCATTCAAATATGATGCGAAAGGAAACCAGTGAGATTTATTTGATTTCGCATGCGACAGTTGATGATTGTCTTGTGGATAGATTTCAAGCTGACGAGAGGAGCGAAGTACATAGCCCTCGCGGGCTGTTGTCCTTCTTAACTAATTGCGTAACATGCGGGTGAGGTTATCATATTCAGGATTCAATTTATTCTGGTGTTCACAGCACTTGCTTCCAGATCTAGTCGCAGTAGTTCTGCGTCCTCTTCTTCCCCTAGCGCCATTGGTAAGCGACAAAACTGTCTCTGAAAGTTTCTAATACAATTAACAATGATTGGCAGTAGGTTGATCCAAACATTGTTCGATAATCAGTTTGCTATTAATTTGCAGAGTATGACTACTATTCGGGATCCGTCATGGACTAGTGATGACTGGACAGGCTATGAGTTTTGGGAGAGGGAAGGCAAGTGACAAAATTATTGATGAAAATTTATAATGCAACTGACAATGATTGACAGTGAGTTGATTTAAGTGCTTGATTAATGACCCATCGTTCTCCTCCTGCTTTTAGCAACGTCACCTACGTGGTGAATACACTCCAACGGAAGGTGAGCGGTAGAATCATCACGGATACTGTCGTGCAACTAATGATCGTTGACAGTATCAGTCAGTTGACCCGAGTTTCTTCTATGATTGAGAATAACTCTTCTTAGTCCCATCACACTGAAAACAGCGATGATCATTATCGCGATATGGCTGGTAGGTGCAAAACCATTGGTGGATATCCATATAGCTGACGATTATGCACAGTAAGTGGTTGAAGGGCCGTTTGACTTATTCTAAACGGTTTCTGTCGTTAACTTGTAGTACGGGTCTCCTGAGAGGGAGGGCAGTGGAAATGATGCTCCTAGTTCTGCTGGTGAGTGACAAAATCATCATTTCTAATGTAACTGACGGTCGTCAACAGTATGTCAATTAAAATGATATATTGGTAATACTGAATGTTTTTGTTATTGACCTGCAGACAACCACCCCCTCGGAAAAGCACGCTGGACGACAATCTGGGTCGAGTTCGAGTAGTGAGTGATGGCTTCTCAAACTAGAGATGAACTTTCAAGGCTCATCGCACACGATAAGGTTCAAATTGAATGGATTGCTCCGTTAATGTAATTCGCTGCTAGACAAGTGGCGGGTCAAACGATTATATTTGGTTGAACCATTGCTGTGTGAGCCTGAACAAGTGCATACAACAATATGTCACGTTTCGCGCACTGTTAGAAGCGTAGCATGGTAAGGTAATATCTTTCTTTGTGAAACGGATGCACCACTGGGCTCAAGGCTTAAATGGACCGGTCTCGAGAGAACGACAATGAATAGTAACTTTCGAGGATTCAACTCCTACCAACATACTAAACAGCCTGTGTCTCCTCTTATTCATACAAATGCCGACTCCTTACTCATCTCAAGTCCCATCTTCATTCTGATTGCGGGTCGTCAACAGTAAGTGCAAATAGTTGAGGTTGCCTCGACACGGATATCTGGTATTATCAGCCTGCCGTTGACGATCGAGTGATTTATTTTGTTGATCATACTCGTTCTGCACTGATTGTGCCCTCCACTATCGCTACACGTATTCGAGTATTGAAATCGTTTCATGATGAGAGACTTTTTCCGTCACCTTGTGAAGCCACTAGATATGCCAAAGACAGCCGGTTTTTACATATGGACTCGTCCGATGGCGCGCTCCTGGCGGATAGTAAATGGACATGCACTGACTACTATAGGTACAGGTCTAACGACTTTTTCTTAAATAATAGTATGTGGAATGATGAGACGAGGGAAAATACTACTCCGATGGAACGATCAGGACTATTGTAGGACTATTTAGGCAGAACCTTGATCATCGGTGGCTTTCTCGGAATCATCGTGCTCCAAGTCAAGTCCATCGATTTTTCCACGGGGTAAACTGGCAACGGGGGGACCGTGGTAATGCCGATGTGCGCCCAGCACATACCAGAGCCCAGAAAGTACAACCACCCCCACGGTGATCACCGAGGCGTAGTTCATGTTTGTCACCGTGACGGGAAGTAGTGTGGGAAGCGAAAAGATCACACAGACAAAGAGGGTCCAGAGCACACACCACGCGTTGATCAAGATCCCAAACCATCCATCGCCCATGTAGTATGGACCTGGCTTGAACTGGACTTCCGGATGGTGTTGATAGATGCGTCGGAGAATGATGGGGATGATGTAGGAAAGGTCTAGGGACATGGCCGCCGTAGCAAAGATGGCGTTGGCAGCGGTGGTGCTGGCCAGGTCAAGCAGGGACGGGAGGAAACAAGCAAACGCCGCTAACCCGACGGCACGGAGTGGCGTCTTCGTCGTGCTATTGATGTAACCAAAGAAGCCACCGTCGGGAAGGCCATGATCGCGACTGAAAGCATAGAATGCGCGGGATACCGCTTGGATGCCGGTTATTGTCCCCATAAACGCGGTAAGACAAACAAAGGCCCATAGGGTGACGGCAGTGGGGGTTCCCATTCGCAAGACCATGATGGCAAGAAACGCAGACCCTGATGGACCCGGCAGGTCCGCAAGAGGTCCTGAGCAAAGAACGAGTGCAATGTTCAGTAACCAGCCGAAAACTCCGGTACCAATCGTTGCGACGAGAATGGCTACGGGAGCGGTGTAGGCGGCACGACGCAGCTCCTCCGAGATGTGAGCGGTGCAATCGTATCCTGTCATGGTCCACTGGACACTCAGCAGGCCTAGAAGGAAACTGATCCCGTTGTTCCAACCTCCAGTTCCATTGATGAGTCCTTGCGCACCAAAGACATAAGATGCGGGATGCATCTCGGATCGTGGGGTCAACGCGAGGAGTAGAATGATGACTACGGAAGTTGTGCCCAGGTTAATGAACACGAACGAGCTAGTGAGGCGGCCAAGCCAACGGGTGTCGAGAAGATTGAGAGTGCCATGGACGACAAATAGCCCAGCTGTGAGGCCGACGACTTTTGCGGGAGTGATTGTATATGCGCCGTTGGTAGACACTGACACCGCAGCAAGTATCATGCTAGCAAGACCAAATTCCCCGGACGACATACCAACAACGAGACCAAGGAGGTTGAGCCAGCCCACAACCCAACCCACCTATAGACGATTCAGCCACCATATTCGAGAACAGAAATGGTAGGACAAACCTTGGCACGATACCTCTTGGGACATAAACGTGCAGAAGCCCCATAAAGCCCGCCGCAAGTTGGATATGCGCTGACAATCTCTGAAATACTACTTGCTAGTGCCACGCAGCTCGGTGCCCCGAGGAACCAGCACCACGTAACAGACGCGGGGCCACCGAGAAACAATGGTGTGTTCAACGTCATAGCGACGCTGGAACAGACACATAAGATGCTAAAAGCAAAGCTGATCGTGGCGAGGCTGGAGAACTCGCGACGAAAGGAGGAGACATAGCCCAAAGCTCGCAAAGCGTCATCGTCCTGCTCGTTAGAAGGGTGAGTTGTCTGATGCATGCTTCGCAGGCAGCGAGAGATGGGGCTGGGGACGGGTGGTAGCGATGCTGATATCCATAGAACTGCATCTGAAGAGGAGAAGCTTTTATCCCGTAAGAACACCACATGGACCCAATCTGATGCCCGGATCACGAGCGACCTGTTTTATGCGGGTTGACACGCTTAGGACGGAAATTAATGGTCCTTGGCGTCGACGAGCAGAAGCGTTCCGTTTTTGTTCCAATGCTGGCGTAGACGGGACAGCCACAAACCCTTGAACACCCGCTTCGCATTCAGACATAGTTTCCACAGCCATGGGACCGCTACGCTGACGCGCCGATGTGTGCTTTCACTAAAACAGATTAGGTTTAGATGTCATAGTCCTGTGCAGAGCAAGAATAGTAACGGCACTAGTGGTCTGCACAGCCCATGATCGGGTTAGCAGACGAGAAGCGACGAAGTTCGCCAATTCTTCATACCTTATCCAGTTAATTCAGAATCAATTTTATCCACCAACCAAACCTCCTCCGACGGCCTCAACCGTCGGTCTGCTCCTCAAATATAAATGCAAACGGACATGAGACAAAGTGAAGCGTGTTCCAATGCACACTCCTCTGGGTTCCAAGGGTGAGTCAATATATGAACCTCTATAAGAAAAGAAAAGAAACCTCCATGAAATGAAGCGCACAAAGGTAATGGCACCCACTCGGCTATCGCAGTGGCAGGATATCTCTCAAGTGGATCGAGTGACGGTGTACATCGCAGACGAGGACGCAAAGGTGAAATCGGCGTAGCGCTCGTGATACGCATGGGTGTAAATTTGCTATCTCCCATCATAAACAAACAATTCAAACGGTTTCTTTGGCTGCTGCGTACCGTGACCGGTAACGCAAACCCGGCGGTGGTCCTGGATTCTGGAATGCCTACACGGATGCCTTAGATGCCGGTTCGAATGCCGTATCAGGAGCATACCAGTTTCGTCATTGTCCTTGTGGAGTTCATGTTTCAAATTTTGCGCCTGGAGGTAAACCACTTCAATGCGCGCGGGGGCGTACCTCGTAAAGCCATGTCTCTTAATAATCGGAGATGTTACCGCGCACACGAGGACGAGGGACTCACCTGTATGAAGGAATGCAGATGTCATCGTGATTCTTCCTCATTTGTTAGCGTCACAGCTAGCAGCGTGGAACGTGGACGATGGTCATAGGTTCGATAAAGGACTCCACCAGGTACGCGAACTAGCGAAAGGCTACTGTAAGTCATCTTGGAAAACAACTTGAATGATGGAAGACCGCGACCAGCGCCGCTCCGGGGCCATCCGCAGAAGGCTCTCGGTCAGTTGAGGCATCGATGAGGTTGATCGATTACTGTCACCTTGGCGCGATTCATGCCAGTACCTTCTGTTGCTTGACACTATCTTTGCACATTTCTGTGCAGAACGATCACTCCAATGGTTCCACATTCGTCCAAGGTCGAAGTGTTAGTGTGATAGCAAACCGGATGTTTAGTGAAGTTGAACCATTATACATTTCTCCTTGGTCAACTGCCTCGGGTATCTGACACGTCCAGTTGTGCAGGTGTATCTTTCATTGCTCCAAGATGGAAATCCTCTCTATCCACTCGTCTCGCAGGGCACCCATGAACAAGACATCCTCCCATCGGTCGTTTAACCAGACACACGCCCGCTTCCGTCCCTCGATCACGAACCCCCTGGGCATCCAATGATCAACCGCCCTTCGACTTCAGAGTGTAGCTACTCACGCCTTTTCATACACCGCGATGGCCCTCTTGTTACTGGCAAGCACGGACAACGACAACCGCTGCAATCCGATCCACCGGAACGTATACTCGACGACGAACGCTGTCGCCTCAGTGCCGTAGCCACAGTTCCAAAATCGAGGCAAGAGGCAGATGCCGTACGTCCCGTCGCGGTGCCGTCGTTCGGGCACGTGGATCACGAGTTGGCCCATAAACGCGCCTGTGGCTCGGTGTCGGATGATAAGCCCGATCACGGCGTTCTCCATCTGTGCTCGGAGTGACTTTTTGGAATACCCGGCAGGGCCGTTAGTCGTTGCGAGGGACCGGACGCGGGGATCGCTCCAAAGAACCACCAGATCGTCGAGATCGGCCTCGGCATATGAGCAAAGTAGTAGACGGGGAGTGGCGAACATGACAGCTCTGACAATGCGATATAGAAGTGGATATCCTGCCATTTCCGTGCTTTTAACAGGTGGGCTTGGCTGCGGCTGCGGCCGACACACATCCGAATTGTCGCTGCCGCTGCCGCAGTAGTTGTTGCATCTCAGGGTAACGAAATGGAGCAAGATAGGTATGGCATGTCCAGTAATCGATTCTACTACTGGGATGCAGGGATAAGGTGACAAGAAACGAAAGACCAGTTTCCAAGGATGCATGTCAAAATGCCAAGGTAATGACACTACCAGCCAGTGCCGTGTTGAATGCCGCCGCTAGCTTTTTCTACCACATTTTGTCCTTCAATAATTCGATCGGTTTCCCCAGAAGGTAAACTAGTTGGGGGACCATGGTAATACCGATGTGCGCTCGACACATACCATAGCCAGGAAATTGCAATCACCCCCACGGTGATCACCGCGGCGTAGTTCATGTTTGTCGCATTGACGGGAATTTGTGTGGGTAGTGAAAACACTGCGCAGACAAATAACGTCCATAGCATACACCACACATTCGCAAAGACCCCCAGCCAACCATCGCCCATGTAGTACGGACCTGGCTTGAACCTGACTTCTGGATGACGATGGAAAATGCGTCGAAGAATGATCGGAATGACGTAAGAAAGATCTAGGGACATGGCGGTCATAGCGAAGATGGCGTTAGCCGCAACAGGGCTCGCCAAGTCAAGTAATCCGGGGAGAACACCAACAAACACTGTTAACCAGACGGCTCGGAGGGGTGTCTGTGTGGCACTATTGATGTGACTGAAAAAACGGCCGTCAGGGATGCCATGATCACGACTGAGCGCGTAGAACGTGCGAGACATCGCTTGGGTAGTTGCCTGTGCCACAGAAAATGCGATCATACACACCAAGACCCACAGTGTGATGGCAGTGCGAGTCCCCAATCGCAAGACCATGATGGCAAGGAACGCAGACCCAGATGGACCAGGGAGGTCCGCGAAAGGTCCCGAGCAAAGAACGAGTACAATGTTGAGTAGCCAACCGAATATTCCAGTGCCAATCGTTGCGACGAGAATTGCTACGGGAGCAGTGTAGGCAGCGTGACGGAGTTCCTCGGTGATATGAGCTGTACCGTCGTATCCTGTCATGGTCCATTGGACGCTCAGCAGGCCCAGAAGGAAACTGATACTATTGTTCCAGCCTCCAGTCCCGTTGATCAGCCCTTGCGTACCAAACACATAAGATGGCGGGTGCATATCGGATCGTGGGGTCTTTGCAAGAAGTAGAATGATGACCAGAAAGGTTGTGCCCAGGTTGAGGAACACGAATGAACTGGTGAAGTAACCAAGTTGGCGAGTCTTGGGAGAGTTGAGAATCCCGTGGACGAAAAGCAGCCCAGTTGTGAGGCCGACAACTTTTGCAGGAGTAATTGTATATGCACCGTTGGTAGAAATTGACACCGTAGCGAGTATCATATTGGCGAGCCCGAATTCGGTAGATGACAAGCCAACAATGTGACCAAGAAGATTAAGCCAGCCCACGATCCAACCCACCTACAGAAGGTTCAGTCAACACTCAAGAATAATTGACAAGAGAGGAACAAACCCTTGCACGATACCTTTTAGGACACAGGCGTGCAGATGCTCCATAAAGCCCGCCACAAGTTGGATATGCGCTGACGATCTCTGAAATACTGCTTGCCAAAGCGAAGCAATTTGTTGCTCCGAGAAACCAGCACCACGTAACGGAGGCAGGGCCGCCAAGAAGCAAGGGGGTGTTGAAAGTGGTGGCGATACTGGAGCACACCCCCATAATACTAAAAGCGAAGCTTATTGTGGCGAGGCTGGAGAACTCGCGGCGAAAGGAGGGAACGTAGCCCAATGCGCGCAGCTCGTCATCGTCGTCGGTGTGGTCCGCGTTTCGCTTGGCAGATGGCATGGTGGGTCTGAACTCGCCCACTCCTCCCCGGGGGCCGAGGGTTGAGGATTCCAGTGATCCCCATTCGACCTGAGAAGACAATCTCTTACCTTGGTGAACAGGTATCTGAGTTTCAATCGGACCCCTTGCCGTGTCCAAGATTATTACTTGCGCGGACGCCGCATCATCCAAGAAACTGAACATCCAGTACTTGAAAGACATAACATTTTTATACCTGACATTCGGGCAATGGTGATGGGCAGACATATAAACCCGAAACTTTAATAGAGCGACGGTGGGTTTCACGGGATGTTCGGTCCAGAATGCAAGCGATTGCATCCGGGTCACGATTACAAAATCTTTGAGTGTCACCAACAGACTTTGATGCTTGATCATGATTATTGCCATTGAAGTCTGACTTGAAAAAATGGCCGTTTGTGTTGTACGGCGCAGGCTCTGATTATGGGATGTCTGCCAACATTCGTGCTTTCAAGGCGAAGGCAATGGAGATGGTCGCGATGCATTGCTTGCAGGAATGATACATCGAGATAACGAAACAGAGCTCACGCCTTCAAATTAGTGCGGTATTCGTGTGGTGTAGTTGTACGTCACGTTCAGATAACAATGCTAATACCTGAACATGAATCAAGGGATCAGACGACAATGGGGCACGAAAGACATTTCTAGACACACAGGGTGTAAAGATACTTGAGTTCAAGGGTCTTCGACATCACCCTCGACTTTCTCTGAAATTTCGTGTTCTACAACGATTCCACCGGCTTCATCGGGAAGTACAGGAGAGGGCGGGCCATGGTAATACCGATGTGCGCTCAGCACGTACCACAGCCCGGACATCGCAATCACCCCTATTGTGATCACCGCAGCGTAGTTCATGTTTGTTGGCTTGACAGGGAGTTGCGTAGGCAGCGAAAATATCACGCAGACAAAGAATGTCCATAGCGAACACCACACGTTGGCAAAGACGCCCAGCCACCCATCACCCATGTAGTATGGTCCTGGTTTGAACTTGACTTCTGGGTGGTTGTGAAAGACGCGGCGGAGGATAATTGGAATAACGTAGGAGAGGTCTGAAGCCATGGCCGTCATGGCGAAGACGGCATTGGCAGCAACGGGGCTCGCCAGATCGAGTAATCCAGGGAGTACACTCACGAAGACCGTTAACCAGACGGCTCGGAGTGGTGTCTGCGTGGAACTACTGATGTGTCCGAAGAAGCCACCGTCAGGAAGGCCATGATCGCGACTGAGTGCGTAAAAGGTGCGAGATACTGCTTGCGTAGAGGTCTGCGCGACAAAGAATGCAGTCATGCAAACAAAGAACCACAGGGCGATGGCAGTGCGAGCCCCCAATCGCAAAACCATGATGGCAAGGAAGGCAGACCCCGATGGGCCGGGGAGGTCCGCGAAAGGGCCCGAGCAAAGAATGAGTACAATGTTGAGTAGCCAGCCAGCTATTCCAGTACCGATCGTTGCGACAATGATGGCTACGGGGGCGGAGTAGGCTGCACGACGCAGCTCCTCCGAGATATGAGCTGTACAGTCGTATCCTGTCATGGTCCACTGGACGCTCAACAGACCTAGGAGGAAACTGATTCCGTTATTCCAGCCTCCAGTTCCGTTAATGAGTCCTTCTGCGCCAAAGACATAAGACGCTGGATGCATTTCGGACCGCGGGGTTATCGCAAGGAGTAAAACAATGATAAGGAATGTTGCGCCTAGGTTGACGAACACAAAGGTGCTCGTAAGGTGGCCGAGTTGACGAGTTTTGAGAGAATTGAGAAAGCCATGAACGAATAAAAGGCCAGTTGTGAGCCCGACAACCTTGCCTGGAGTGATTATATATGCGCCGTTGGTAGATATTGACACAGCAGCGAGTATCATGTTGGCAAGCCCGAATTCGGTAGACGATAAGCCAACGGTCTGACCAAGAAGGTTGAGCCAGCCCACGATCCAACCCATCTACGAACAATTTGGTTGACGTTCCGAAATCATTGACAAAAGAGGAACAAACCCTTGCACGGTACTTTTTGGGGCACAAACGTGCAGATGCTCCATAAAGCCCGCCACAAGTTGGATATGCGCTGACGACCTCTGAAATACTGCTTGCCAAGGCGAGGCAATTTGTTGCTCCGAGAAACCAGCACCACGTAACGGAGGCAGGGCCGCCAAGAAGCAAGGGCGTGTTGAAAGTGGTGGCGATACTGGAGCACACCCCCATAATACTAAAAGCGAAGCTTATCGTGGCAAAGTTAGAGAACTCGCGGCGAAAGGAGGGAACGTAGCCCAAGGCGCGTAGCTCCTTGTCATCTTGTTCATCGTCAAAACGATGATGGTGAGTGTCTTGCTGATGGGGAGACATTGGGGTTTGAGAGCGGTTGTTTCATCTATTTAAGACGGATAGACCCGCGTGAAAGCCCGGTATGCCCACACACGTTATGAACGGCCATGTGCACGATCTGTATCATTCAAAGCACCCGGGTACTGCGAATGGCGGTACTCTTGCAGTATTACCGTGGGAAACAGACTTGATTCAACTCAATTGCAAGAGTCTGTGCTCACCGTCTAATGAGCTCCCCAGACTCCAATCAAGGGTTCATCTTGGATGGAAACCCTTCTGGGACCGTTAAAAAGGTGCACGGTGTAGATGCTTACTTTGTCTCAGGGGTTTCCGGGCCGTCAACCACCGCGCAAAAATTCGGTGTCATTATTCTCACTGACGCGTTTGGACTCGAGCTGGTCAACAGCAAGCTCATTGCGGACGGGATCGCCAAAGAATTGGGCTGCGATGTCTGGGTTCCAGATTTATTCGACGGTCGTATCACTTGCCCTCTATCCTTGCTCCTCTGACTTGTACGGTTTTAGGTCGGCCTATGCTGAAAGTGGATGGCTTGGAAGCTCAGCTGCTGCCAGACCACCCCGGCCCCTGGCCATTGCGGGACAAGCTCCGCTTGCTCGCTCGCATTGTATGGAACATTCCCGTCTTCTACCGCGCACGTTCATCCGTGGTTACTCCGCGTACTGCCAAGGTGGGTTTCAATCTAAGTTCGTTCGTTTAATTTGTCGCTTACTCGTTCTCCTCTAGTTCATCAAAAGCCTCCGTGAACAGAACACGTACGAGAAACTCGGCGCTGTAGGGTATGCTACCGATTTTGATTATAAGTGCACCCATACTTGACGGGTCGCTAGGTACTCCATTGGTGGAGGCATTGCCGTTGACCTCGTACCTTTCAAAATCCTCGACAGTTTGGTGCTCTGTCATCCTTCTCAAGTCACGGAGAAAACGATCAAAGCCATTGATGTAGGTGCATCTTGCAATCCGTCTTGTTTCACCGCAACGTTGCTTTAGATCCCAACTGCATGGGCTTGCGCGGAAGGTCCGTCTAACATTTATTCCTCTGGTCTGCTATTGGCTGACATACTTGATTAGAGGACATGATATTCTCCAGAGGCCTGCGCTTAAAGGCCGAGGCGATTTTCTTAGCGCGCAAAGATAAGGCCAGCTTTGTTCCATACGAGTTTGTGGATTACAAGGGTTAGTTTGGCCTGTCGTTTATTTCATGTCTAACCCCCAATCCAGGGACTATTCATGGTTTCGCAACTCGCCCTAATCTTGGGTATGAGGATATCAAAGCAGGATTTGAAGGCAGTTTCTCACAGACGGTGAAGTGGTTCCGCGAGACATTGACGCTTTGATTCAGCCGAAGGTGTTAGGATTCATAAAAATATTCTCGGCGCATATTTTTTGTGTAATCTGAGTTTGGCCAAGCATGGTCTTGGAAATAATGACTTTGGGCGGTCCGTTCCCATTTCTTGTTGCCCACATGTAACATTCTGGTTTCTTCAAGCCTCGTGACGCAAAATCACGTGTGCTCTCTAAGCGTAGCTGGCGCCAAGCAATCGTTGTTGGATAGTTATCGGGTGATCTTTGCAACGGTGTGGTTCGTAGTGCACTCAATGTCCATGCTGAAACTAGAGTGGAAGAGCGTACACCCATAGACATTCTACTTGGCAAACAAAGCTACGGATTAAGGTATTCCAGCGTCTGAACGGACTTGCGCTTGACGTCGTTTCTCGACCGCGAATCAAGCCAGAGATTCCGATCGTTCGTCTTCTCGCAAATTCATATGGCCATTATGTCCGTTCATGTCCCCGGCTGCCCGTGCTGTGTCCACCGAGTTACTTGAACTAGCGCCTCTTGTGGCGCAGTATAATCCAGGCCCTACGAGGTGAACAGGTCACATCACATTCATCTTGTTTGGAGCGCTTATAGGTACCCGACAAGGTCAAGACTAGATTTCCAGATCGCAGCATATCCGCACGTCTTTGTACCGGTGTGTATGTAGAAGCCGGTATGCATCGAGATTGATATGAGCGTTGAAATGGCTGTGTAGGCACCGGGTATCAAAGAACGCGGGAGTATTGAGGCCGTCTGTGTGATATCGCATCGTCGTGTATTTCGCAGGTGACTGCGGTGGGACTAAGCCTCTGCAAAATCCACATCGGTTCCTGCAGAGGCCGTCCGAGAAGTATTGTATTCGGTCGTTGGGTGGGTTGAACCATGTCTCGATGGCAGGCACGAGGACCTTGCACCAATCCACTTGTGGGCGTAAGTTACTATCCTCGTCGCCTGCCACCCAACCACAACAGTGACGTCAGCGCAGAGCTCACGGTGTGGTAGATACTCGATCAATTGTGGAAGGGTGGATGGGGGGGGGGCTCGTGGCCACTGCACGAGGAACGTTCTGAGCAAGCAGAGGCACTGCTGAAATGAACTGCTTACCTCTGCGAATTACGGTCGTGAGTGACATTGATACGACGCCCACATAGTAGTCCGGATGGTGCTCGAGGTGCTCCACTTGCAGGCGGACCCTTGATCTTGCCCAGATCAGGGCGCGCCGAGCTTGATTAACGTGGAAAATCGATGCACGCTTCAAGGACGCCTCGACTCCCCGATCCTGGCTCGTCCAACAGAGGATCAGCGTCCAGATCGGACCCAAGCAGGGGAAGCCCTATATGCGGTCGCGACAGCTCGCTTCCTGCTCATACTGAGGCGCACAGCATCGTGGACGCGAAGTGTCCGCTACTTTCAAGGGGATTGCAGGCATCATGGAAGGTGTCAGTCACCATGGAGGGAACGTTGCTTGCAGTCATCGGTGGACCTGTGGAATTTGCTCTGATGCGCGAGGCAAAAAGGTCGGCAGTTCGCGATATGACGGTGTTCAACGGCAAAGAGGTAGCCTGACGAAAAGGTAACTGCGTGATAGAATGGAATGTATGCAAAGCGACTATGGGCGCAGAATTGAGTGACGTACCACATAGACGCGGTGGGAGATATGTATATATAGAAGAAGGGTCATTGCGTTGATAGGAGCACGGTCCACCTTCAGGGACGAGCATGCAACCTCATTATTGTCATATTAAGAAGTGCGCCTCTTGCAAGGACCTAGCCGAGATAAGGAAATCTTGTGTGATTCCGGCTCTCCTGGGTCTTTCGGAGCCTTGCCTTATACCAGGCACCGCATAAAAGTACTGTCAGAGTGACCCATTGAGAGCAAGAAAAGTGACCTCGCTTGCGATGAAAACGCCCGCACTCCCCACGATTGGAATATGAATGAATGCGAGAGAACTTTCTAATGAGAACACTGTCGGTCTCTTGGGAAAACGCTGTGAGGTGCTGGAGGCAATATCACAGGAAGTAATAAACACGTCACACAGTCGACGTCCAGCGCAGCCGCTGTTCGCTGTTGTCGCCAAGGCAGACGTGTGGGACAACCACTGATTTGAGCTTTCAGGTAGCGAGGAAAAATAGTGAGACCTCGGAAAAGATTTGTTTCCGACTCAGCGTGTGATCACGAGAGAGTGTAACCATGCGGCAGTTGTTATTTCCGATATCGTTGGTGGAATGGAGACAATACCAGTAGAGCATCCGCACCAGTGTGATGATCAAGTGCTATACAGGCTTCTTGATGGACTGGTGATTGACACGGCGACTACAATGGCTACCGACCACGAACAGCTTTGACCCCACATTAGTCGTATGTTCGCACGGCCTGGACAATATAACGGCAGTCTTCCCCTGGTCGCTCCGGTGAAGCTCTTTGCTTAACTTGAGAGTTTCCTCTCTCTCCTACAAGAGAGATGATCATCTTTGCGCGATACGTCCTTCTCCTGACTTCCCTGCTATGTTTTGTTTCAGCCCTGCCCCTGGCGGAGAGGGATGTCGTTGATCCGCCTATCACCAATCCCAAGGCCGGTACTGTTTGGCAAGTCGGGCAGACAGAGACGGTCACCTGGTACGTTTTCTGCACACTTTATGTCGAGGCTCTCACTCCCTTTCTCTACAGGAATAATACCGGGTTACCCGTGAACGAGACCAACCCTGTCGGCATGTTGATCCTCGGCATCATGTCCAGCAACAGTGAGAACCTCATGCTCAGTAAGTATTCCGTTTCAGTTCCCCAAGCGTGTCCATCTTTGGGCGAGTTTCCGTCGACATTGCATGGACCGCAGCACCTCGCTTGTATCGTGCGCATTGCTGACGATCTATCAAGACGCTCCTCTTGCAACCAACATCAACTATGCCACGGGGCAAGTCCAGATCACAGTACCCAACGTTCCCTCTGGGTCGAGCTACATTGTTGTCTGTGGGTGATTCCCATTGCTACACGGTATGATATGCTTAACGTCATCAGTGTTTGGCGATTCTGGCAATGCAAGTCCCGAATTTACGATTATTAATGGTGCTTCCTCGGTGACTCCGTCCCCTACCACGACCGGAAGTTCACCCGCTGGGTCGACACCTACATCGAGCTCGCCCAGTCCAAGTTCCTCTTCTAATAATGGTGGTGGCGGATCTTCCCCGTCATCAGGGGGAGGAGCCTCAAACACAGGCTCGGGATCGACTGCCACGGCGCCATCGAGTTCATCAACAACTTCTCTTACCTCTACCGTGGTCGTCACGGCCTCGAGTACCCCGTCGTCAACGAACTCAAATGCAGCCTGGCAGAAACAGGCTCCACGATTATGGACATGTCTCAGCGTTTCGTTGGCTTTGATCTACTTTGCATTTTCATGAGCGAACTTTTGATCCGGACTATTTGGACTAGGACGATTTACGATCCACGCGCGGCGTGTTAATGCCCACCCGGTGTAAACAGCTGTCATGACTTGTTGACCCCCTTCTTCTGTACGACATTTACGACGTGACTTACCCGTGAAACAGGATTAACTGCACCCCCTTAACTACCGCGGTATACTCACTTGTACATGGCCCGCGTCTTGTGTAACACTAGCTTACGTTCAATGTTCACTCTACATTTTTCGAGGTTTGCGAGTACGTGTCAACCAACGCACCGCGGAACTAGACATCCCAACGGCGGATCAAATGCGCGCCAAGTAAAACGCCGGCGCCTGATATCTCAAAGGATATAAGTGGTGTTCGGCAGGAATAGCGTGTTGCGTAAAGGAGTTGATGGGGCAAAAAAACAATAGATGACGAGTAACCTATGGCACCATGGGCGTTTGTCGAGCTTTCCTAGACTCCTGGTGAATAGTGAACACGCAGTGATGCACCGGAGAAAACGGAGAACGGCTTGAGCTTGTTGTCATGGATCCTCCAGAAACGAGTTAGACGCCACAGCGCTCGCTCTGTGAATCATGGATCCAGAGAAATTCGCATCCTCCAAAGAAGCATTCGTAGTTGGGAGGTTCGAGTCGGAAGGGAGATGTATCAGACTGCCGGAAAAAAAACGCAGCCCACGCCTTGCAAATCGAAATAACCAAGCGCTGACCCGCAAGAGAAGGTGGCGGTCACCTTGGACATCGGGATTGTGACGCCTCGGATCAATCCACGATGGGTGCGAGTGCGCCGTAGCTTCCTAGACGGAGGAGGGCATGACTTGAACCAGAAATGTTCTCAGTGCATCCGTTCACTACCGAGACAGAAATTCCAGACCCGCCTTGTGCAAATGAAAGGAGACCGGGTGTAGAAAGCCCTCTTTGGGGTACCACGGGGAGCGGGCATCGGTGGAATGACCTTGTGATGTCGAGAGTGTCATAAGAGAATGGAAACGCAGCAGGCGACGCGAGTAGTTAACCGCGCGACCATTTGAACTCGGACTTGTGGGTACGACTGCCTTGAGGAGAGGTTCCACGTATCGGCCTTACATCGCTGTCAGCGATATCTATCCTTCCGACCGTTGCCAGTAGGCCGCCAATAGCTCTGTTCTGTGACCGTCACCGGGCGTCTACGCATCGCGAACATGCACAGCGTGACACTGACATAATTTGGGGTCCTCGGATGATCCATGACATTGATATTTGTCAAATTGCGACAAGAATAACCCTCTGCCATGTGTTCGTGAACGTTCACTTATAACTTGGCGCCCGCGTGTCTGCGCTTCTTCAGGCCATCACACGCATGCGGCTGCCCCAATCCGTCATGACGTCGGAAAACTCAGTAGTTTTGGGTGAGCCAAATCCATGCTCAAAACGACCCAGAAACGGGGTCCGTTTTTTACCTTGGCTCAGGAGTCACCCATTGTTGATCTCCCAGAGCGTTCCAGGTTGAAATGTGTTTTATTACGATGTACCGAAATCATTTTACACGTTTGCACGGTGCGGTCTTGTTCGCTTCCCTTATGAATGTAATTAAGGGGTATTGGCCTAGCATGCGAATCACCTTGTGCCAAAAGCGCACGGTTGTTCAGCTCCCCAGCTCAATTTTTATATACTCGGACCAAAAATGTTTTCAGTGAGCTTTTTGCAAGCGGTGAGTAAGTATCGCTGCCGACACGTTCGAACCAGCAAGAGCGAGAGACGTAAGTGAACGTTCACGAACACCTGGTGGAGCCCCTTATAGTCAGACGCTCGCACTTCTACGCCTCTCTAGAACATCACGTACGCGCGGTTAAACTTATCCCAGCTTATCGTCGTCACCAAGCCCAACAGGTTTGAGTGAGTCAAATTCATTTTCAAAATAGCCTCCAAAGACCCTGGACCCGTTCTCCTTGAGGGCGATCCAGTCGTTACAAGTTACATGACTTTGCATAAAATCCGTCAAAATCATGGGAGATTGCACACGTTTACATGGTGAGGTCTTTCGTAAAGAACCGTGTTTGTATCATTAGGGCATCCATCAAACGTGGTACTGGCATGGCTGGGCCCAGCGCTCAGTCGAACACTACTTATAGCCCAGATCCTTCAGCCTCTCTCGTTTGTGCGGAGTAATGGGTCTAATGACCAGATCATTCGCTAGTTGGGCCCAAGCCTGTTTCGTTCTGTTCGCCACCTTTGCTTTTGCTACTTTTCAAGATGTTGCTGTTAACGATGCAGTTTCGATTTTCTACTCCACTAGGTGTGTCACCTTGTCTCATCCTGAAAGCCATTCTCAGTCTTGTTAGCACGGAATATATCACAGAGTATTCCCAGGGATTCAGCACGGAGTTTACGGTGGTTGCCACACCAGACGCTGCTTTGACCTCGACATCTCCATCGACACCACCAACATCTCCATCGTCATCACCAACATCACCATCGTCGCCAACCTCTCCAACGTCATCTTCACCAACTTCTCCACTGCCATCAATTTCTCCGCCGTCACCAACTTCTTCGTCGGGAGCTGCAACAACATCGTCAGCGCCAAATACTGGAGCTATTGTCGGCGGTACAATCGGAGGTGTTGTTGCCCTTGCGTTAGTGACCGCAATTGTAATATGGCGTCGGCGGCCCAAGGAGCACCATGGTGAACCGACAACCACGATGCTTATGGCGGAAGGATATGTTGAGGTACGAAAGCCAACCTTCGACCGTGCAACCTTCAGATCGACCTTCTCCCACAGTCTCCGTCACCCAGCGGTGTAGAACAGAGTAAGAATGAGAAGCCGCCGCCAGCGTATTCTCCTAAGCGATGATAAGCTGGTATTATGTTTCTTTGTGTATCCTAAGTGTTACACATTGTTTGTGGAATGATCAGTTGACCTTGGCTACGGGTGTCTTGAATGATTCGACAGAGCCTTCTCAAACAGTTGACTCATGGAGAGCCATAGAAGCGATCAATGGCAAAATCCTTTTGAGGTGCCACCAGTCAGAAAAAGATGATAAAGACACAAGTGAGCGCATCGTTGACTTCTAGAATACATTCATTTCGGAAGGTGTGCAGAGTACACCGTAAACTTGGTACAGATAACCAGTGTGAGACGTTGAATTCTGAGGTGTTAGAGCCTTGGAAGTTGGAACGCGCCAGTCGTGTGTCTCGTCCACAAGTGGAGCACTGGGGATTCCGTGTCATGATCTAGAAGTTTGGGATCCGACAATCATGATGCATTGATGCATGATATTCTACAGCGATGTTGAAGTTTGACTCGAACCTCACTACAGTACTCACTCGCCATCTGAACAAACAGAGTTAGTAGTAAGTTATTAAATTACGTTCAAGTTCGCAAAACCAACAAGAATAACCTCCCGCTAATATTCGTGAACGTTCACATGTTATAATTAGACGCCCGTGCGTTTGCGCTTCTTCAGGCTATCGCGGTCCCTAACTCATCATGTCGCCAGAAAATTCGACAGGTTTGGGTGAGCCAAATCTATGCTCAAAGCGGCTTCCGTTTTCTGCCTTGGCTCAGGACTTGCCTATTATTACGTTGATCTCCCAGTGCGTTCCAAGTTGCATGACTTAAAATCAAATGTATTTTATTACAATGTGCCGAAATCATTGCGTAAAGCGGAATCGTGTTCGCTTCCCTAGGGTATCCATCAAATGTGGCATTGGCCTTCTCCCATTTGTGCATGGTAACAACGAAGCTATTCGCTGGCCTGTGCCATTCTGTTCGCTACCTTTGTTCTTGCAGTTCCTCAATGGGGCGGGGCAGAAGAGGAACCTACCTTCGTCTCCATCGTTAGGTGTGGTCACTTTTCCTTGTTCTGATAGTCATTCTCAGTCCTGTTAGCAGTGAGCACGAACTCAGGACTCGAAGCCGTGGGACCAACCGCCGTCAGTTTGCCCACATTTCCACTGTCGTCGCTAGCTTCCTCATCGTTGTCAACTTCCCCATCACCATCAACTTCCCCATCGCCGTCAACTTCCCCACCGTTGTTGACCCCTTCTTCATCACCGACTCCTTCATCGTTGCCAACATCTTCGTCAGGAGTTGCAACGCCATCAAGGCCAAATATTGGAGCTATTGTCGGCGGTACAATCGGAGGTATTGCCCTTGTATTGGTGGCCGCAGTTATAATACAGCGGTACAAGAGACGCCCCTCGTCAGCTACGAATGTGGTGGATCTATTTGCTCCATCTTCCCAGATAGCTCAGCCATCCCTTCAAGGTGGTTCCCCTCCGATCAAGGTACGAAAACCAACTTGCTGTCCCATCGACCAATCTCAAGTCAGGTGTTAGCCCGGATTGAGCCATATACGGACCCAACCCGAATTATCTTCGACCATGCAACCCTCGAACCCACCTCCCTCGAGTTTTCCTTCTATACAATCTTCATTCAGTACTTCACCCAGCAGTGGGAACATAGAGACTCTGGTCGAACAGGTTGGAATGCTTAGGAATGAAGTGGCGCGTCTGCGTCGTCTTCAAGACCTTGCCTTGGATTCATCCGAGGTCAGATTAGAGCCGCCTGAATACTCTTGATGGCCACGGTAAACTAAAGTTATGCTTCTTTTTTTCTTTGGTGATTCACGTCGTTTGTGGAATGATATCTGTACTAATCTACACCACCACACATTTCGCTCAAGAACGTGTCCTCAAATGACGCAAACGCGTGAGTGGGATGTTGACATTAGTCTAGTGACCTCATAGACGGGCTGGTCACCGGACTATGTTGACATGAAGACAGGTAAAGTGTTGCCTGGTGACGTCTATGAGGTTGCCGAAACGAGGCCGTCCCTCGATAAACCGCTCTTCACTTCTGCCTCGTGGTCTCCAATGTCCATCAGCTTAGGATCTACTTCCGTTGCTATGGTCATATGTATGCACAACGTGGTACTATCCTCAAGTTGGACTCTATCCAAGCACTATTCTTGCAAAGACTATCATATGACCTACAAGAACCATCCCTTCGTAAATGCAAAAAAGCCCTTGACGGTACAATACCAAAGATAATGTAGTTTATGAAGTGGGTCGCCGATAAGTAGAAGCAGTATAACAGTGATCAGAATTGTCTATCATGAACATTTGTCGATCTTCCGATCGGACAGTTGTCCTAGTAGATAGCCAGTACGCTAGCGAACCCTACTCAAGCCAGTTGTCATAAATGCTCCAGAGAGATAAGTTAGAATTTGTTTGGGCATTCTCTTGGTGAAGTACTTCAAATAAATTCGCGTTCACCAGGGAAGCATTGGTAAAGGTTGGGTCCGAGTTGATGTTGTTGATTTGCATCACAATATTTGACTAACACAACCTGTCTCAAACGTGGACCACTCGAGACTGAAAGAGAGAGCTACAAGCACATTTCATCCGCGATCACGAACGGGGACGAGGTAGTAAGGAACCAGCCATCTGAAGGTCCAGGAATCCGTGCCTACTCTAGCAAGAGAAGACAGTAATCACCTGAGACATCGGGGGTGCCAGTGAGCCCTCAGCATATCACCCTGCGATGGATTCCCCTGCGCTGCAAATTCCCAGGTGGATGGAGTGGAGTCTGACTAGAAACTTGGGTTTGACTTGGGTCAGAAATGTCTTCCCCGCCATCAACGCAACTCCTGGCGGCAGAAGCATGTTAACGTTACTTTATGTTCTATGGTCAGATAACCACACGTTTACCAGTGCTTAAGTACTTACTATTGAATGAAGAATAGGCTATGAGCAAGAAAGACGTCGCGTGCATCTAAAACACCAGTAATAGGTCATGGATTTGTGTGAACCCTCGTCTCCAGATTCAGGTATTGCAAGAAGACGAGATGATGGTGTGAGGTGGTGTTCGTTAGAACCAGAGTGCTACGTTGCAACAGAGAAAAATGACGAAGGGTAAGCGTGTTATCAGTGGAGGCTCTACATAGAAAGCCGCTGGCTTGATGAAATCCAATTCGAAGAAGCTAGCACTATAGGTAAATAGGGGGTTCGAGTTGATGTTGCCTTATAATTATGCGGACCGTTCGGTGCTGAATGGAAAAGCCACAAGTGCGCTCTTATCCGCGGTCGCGAACAAGGGCAGAGAATCAACGATCTGAGACAATTCCAAGGAAGCATGCCTGCTCCATGTGTGTCGGACCGTGCAAACCAGATGCGGCGAGCGTCTCGCAAACCAAACGCTGACCCTGCAAGAGAAGACGGTGGTCACCTGAGACGTTGGGGTTATGAAACCCTCGGATCAACCCACGGTGGACGACCCTGCGCAACAAATTTCCAGATGGAGGAGGCGTCCGACTGAGAACTGGGAATGTTTTCAGTGTATCATCTTGCTGCATCGCCCAGTATGACAAAGCCGCGGCTATCGGGGAGGCCATTTACCGGGAAATTTGCTTGTTGACTTGGAGCGCTATCAGCTAATGCCATTTCAGTTTTAGAAGGCGAGGCAACAAACCAAAGGGAAGAGCTTTCCGGATCCGAGGTAAATACCACAGTGGCAGGGTAGCCACATCCGAAAGATGCACCGGGAAATTGAATTTCGGGCGCGTCCAGACTGTACTTCTTGGGACAGAAGTTCCAGTCCTACTGTTACAAGCATTGACACGACAACAATAGAGAGCACTTTTTTTTCTGCGAGTACCACAGATTATTTCGAATGATCGATATCCACGGGACACACTTTGCTGTTATCCGATGGCCCCTTATTTACGGTATGTCGGCACTGTTAGTACACGAGCAAGGAAGATAGAGCGAAGCGAGGTGGACTACACAATCAAACTATGTAGTTCAATTAAAAATGACATAAGCTTGAAGTTTCAGTGATAACTAACAAGCAGCTCACTGTGCGGTACTCATCAAACTCGGCATGCCTGTGTTTCACCGGCTCGAGTGCTGAGCGCCTGAGCCCTTGTTCCTTCCGCTTCTTCGTTCGTGCGTACTGATGACTAGACTACTCACTATTCATTTCCTGGTCTATTTTATTCTATTCGCCGCTTTTTCTTTTGCGGTCTTTCGGAACGTGACTGTCGGTGATGCGGCTTCGTCTGGCGCCGCAGTGCCTACCTTCTGCGTCTTACTGGAATCAAGGCAAATAACTGTTCGGGTTGCTACGTTAAGCCCGATCCCTCCCTGGCTTATGATGGCACATGGCACAGCACGTTTAGTCCAACCAACTCATATTACCAAGCGTTTCAGTTTAATTTCGTAGGTATGTTTCTTGTTTCTTTACCCGTGGTCTCTACAAAAGCCTTCACATAGGGAATGCCTTGTACATACATATTTTCATCCTTGCAAACACCGTGCCCGATGCTACTACACTGACAAACGCGACTTCCTACTCGGATGGTGTTAAGACGTCATCCTTTACGCGCAACCCTTCTACAAGCACGGATTTCGAGTACAACCAAACAGTTTATGCCAATAGTTCTATCCCTTATGGCCAACACACTATGATGGTCATGCCTGCTAATGATTCTGTGGACAACGTATCAATACTGTTTGACTATTTCATATACGTGAGTCACTTCCTCATCTGCGCTAAGCCAATCCTACTAAAATTCTACTAGTACTGAATCCATAGAGGTTACCACATCAAGCGCAGAAAGTGGTGGTCTTGTGACTGTTACCGTGACATCTTCGCCAACTTCTTCACCGGGAGTTGCAACCGCATCGTCAGGACCAAACGTTGGAGCTATCGTCGGCGGTACAATCGGAGGTGTTACCCTTGTATTGGTGGTCGCGGTGGTAGGATGGTGGTACAAGAGACGCGTTACTGGGCGACCCCCCACATCAGCTATGAATGTGGTAGATGGCTCCAACATTCATTCAGGGTGGTTCTCCTCCAACGAAGGTACGAAAATCAGCTCGCTATCCCGTCGACCAATCTCAAGTCGGGTGCTTGACAGCCCGGATCGAGTCATACACGGACCCAATCCGGACTATCTTTGGCCGTGCAAACCTCGAACCCGCCTTCAAGTTTTCCTCCCACACAGTTTTCGTCCAGCGGTGGGAACACAGAGACTCTGGTTAAACAGGTTGGAATGCTTAGGAATGAAGTGGCGCGTCTGCGTCGCATTCAAGACCTTACCTTGGATTCATCCGATGTTAGATCAGAGCCGCCCGAGTACGCTTGATGGCTACGATGAA
The DNA here is from genome assembly GCA_038094375.1 of Tubosaeta aff. heterosetosa. NCBI lineage: Eukaryota > Fungi > Basidiomycota > Agaricomycetes > Boletales > Boletaceae > Tubosaeta > Tubosaeta aff. heterosetosa. The sequence goes on from JBBPUC010000040.1 coordinate 37,590, forward strand.
GGGCTAGAGTTTGGTTTCTTTTTGTCTTCGAGTGGTCCACGTTTGTGGAGTGGTATCTGTACCAATCTACGCCACCGCACGTTTTGCTCGAGAACGTGACGTGAGCCCACACGACGCAAACATGTGAGTGGAACGTTGACATGTAGGCAGGTTGGTAAACTGTTGTCTGGTGACGTCTATGAAGTTGCCGAGGCGAGACCGTCCGCCGATAGACCGGGCTCTTCACTGGTTCTGCCCTCGTAATCGCCGTGATCTCCATCTGCTTAGGATCTGACCCACCTTTCACTTCCGTTGCCATAGTCATGTGTGCTCATTGCAGACCAAACTGCGTTGGAATGGGAAAATTTGATGTTCATTTCGGACCGAATAGTATATCCCGATTAAGCCGAACAGTGGACAGCGGCGATTGATGGCCCCTCCGCGAAGGCTTGAACCTTTCCTCTGGCTTACGCCTCATGGATTTACTCTCCGTTTAGCGAACAAATTATCAATTGCCAAAGACACATTCAATCTGCAAAAACAAAGCAGAGGCGTAAACTACGGTCGTACGAGAAGACGTCTAAAATACATGACGTGATTCTATCCCTTCAAGTTGAATTCTATCCAAACGTTATTCCTGCAAAGACTATCATATGGCTTACCGGAGCCATCCCTTTGTAAACGCAAATAACGATACAACACCAAAACAAGCCGAATCGCAAGCACTGTCCTGACGAAGTACTTGGCGATCCGTCGATTCAGAAGTGCGAGACCCACGGCCAAGCGTGAGAAACGGTGCACTCAGGGTGACCATCCTTCAGGCATGAAGTTCCAGTCGATAGCCAACACTCCTGTAGTCAATTGACCGATTTGCTCAAAAAGACCCTGTGACATATCTTGGACTGGGGTAAGGAACTAGATCCCAAAGAAAAGCGATGAGTCAATACATACCTAGGTCACCCGAGTTACAGCTCTGGCATTCGTCGCGTACTTGACCATATGCTTGCTGGTTAGTAGCTGTATTTGTGACGGTGACCCACTAAAAACCGACGTGAGAAGCAGGCACCGAACATAAGGTGAGCGTACTGACTCGATTGCAATATTCTCCTTCGTTATATATCAGATGTGAGACAGCGATAATAGAGTCGCTGTTGACGTTATAGTATCCACATGCACCCAGGCCGTCGTAGAACCATGTCCCCTACATAGTCAGCAAACGAGTAAGTGTCGGGGGAAAACAAGCGAAAAGATCGACGCACTCTCCCCGTGGTGCGTTTGTTAAGTGAGTGGTCAGACGGCAACGGCGCGGCCAGTACCGAAAGAAAGAAGAAGCTCAATACAGTGAAGATGATGGAAAACTGGTGCATGATGAGATAAAAAGCGGAGGACAGAGGGTAACCTGGAATGCTGTAACACAGGTGGGACGCCAATAGCTCGGACCTCTCTGTATCATTTCCAGGCGCCCTTTATACCTGGTGACCGGCTTTACCTCACCGACGGCGGGAAAAAGGATTGCTGTGCCTAAGCAAGAGATCGACCGGAAGGGGATTACATGCAGCCATACACAAGCGGGAAATAAAGAGGGACAATTGCCTTCGGTGTCTCAGCCGAAAGATGGCCCTCGGAAATCATTGGTTCGGGACAGTAATTGATTCCGGGGCGAGAGGGGTGTGAGCAGGGACATCTCACGATGACGGAAGAGCCAGGAGGAAGTCGCGCGGAAGTCGGCCATGAACCTGACAGCGCCAACCGCTTCAACCTCGCAAGAACAGCACCACTGCTGCATAAAAAGTAATTAAATGGCGCATGCAGGACTGACAAAAGGTAATACCACATCTTTGTCTGCTCGCTATTCTCGCCACGCTTATTCTGCTTTCTCAAGGTTCCACGGTCTGTTGACAAGGAAATTTTTGTAACGCGGCGCTGTCGGGGTTGGCTGTGTCGGTCAGGTTCGAAAGGTTCGAATCAGTAACAATGACATGTCCCAGTTTCCGCGCGTGGTTGCCTGGCCGTTGTCTCGAGGCTGGTTGTCGGCGTTCAAATCCTCGGAAGTTCGCGCCATTGTCGACCCGTCGTGAGCCACATCGCCACCGACACCATCTGCCAAAGTATCAAGACAATGTGGCCGACACGCCGCACTACCCCGGTGGGCGCACAGGTGTCTGGGCGCATCAACGGGGACGTTACGGCTGCATGCTTCCTTTCAAGTGTCATTTGCGCAGAGCAGCTGCAGTCAGCCGAGAATCGCGGACCTGGGCACATTGAGCGGCGAATATGTCTCCACCTTTACAGCCTCCTTTCCTCCGCGCCGTGGACGCGTTTTACTCTGTCGCGTATAAAGAACGTAAGTCCCCGCAGCAATGTTTCTCCTTCGGTTTATTTCATAGCCCTGTTGTCATCATCCTTGAGGAGAAAGTGTGGCATTGACTTTTGAAATGACCGTTCATATCATCACTTTTTGATCACCGCCTTGTCCAACTCTCAGCATCGTGTCGCGGCTACGATTGTGATGCAGCACACTCTTCTCATGGGGGACTATCTCGATTTGGGTGGTCTAGCTCCAGCCTTCGAAGTCGGCATGGAATCAGGATGGTTTCTGCCACTAGCGCTGCCTCGGGGCGCCAACAGTAAGCCTATCAGTATGTACTGTTTAACTTTGCCTTTGCAAAGGGATCAACAAATGAGACCGAACCCTAATACATTTCGGATGTAGCCTCCGAGTAGTTATCGATTATCCTCGGACTGGTTTTCTAGTTGTTTGCACGTGAGAGCATATCCCAGCTTGTGGCTGCGCTTGGGTCCGCCACCGCGTCACACACTAACCAACTTGTCAAACGCCGATTCACAATGCAACAAACCGGGACCTATGGTCAAAGCCTTCCAGTAAACCAAATGTCTTGACTTTCAGGCAGAATGTTGAGCGATCTCCCAGGACCAGGTGGATTCTATCGCTAGTGTTTTCGATGCCCACCTTGGTCTGATCGCTGATGTACGCTGCTTTCCGTGGAAATTGGTGTGGGATACTCACTGCACCGTTTGTTCAGATTCACGACATTTATCGTGATCGTGCATCACTAGAACGTGAATATGCGGCAAAGCTTCAACTTCAGGTGAAGAAGGCCACAGAAAAGAGAAACAAGGCTGCCAACTCGCTTGTCGCTGGGGACACCCCCACGAAACTCTGTTCTGATGCCATCGTCCAACAAAAGTCAGTTTATCTTGTGATATCTCGCAATGTTTGTCATAGATCGGCTTGATTTAGCACGCTCATTAACGCCTATACCCAAATCATTACATCAATGTCAAAAATTGCACAAGACCATGTTCAGTTAGCCGACACTATCGCGGCTCAGGTGACAGAACCCCTCAGGGCGTTAGAGCGCCGGAATGAGGGTCTGAAAAGAAAGGTTCGGACCGTCTATGTAATAACTTTTAAATGGCGACGTGTTCACGTGTCCCACAGCAATACCAGTTTTACCAAAAACTGCTCGCAGAACGTGAACGGTATTATTCGGATCGGCTCAAAGTTGGTTTTTCAGGTGTTGACTCCGTGATTTGGCTGACATGCAGTTGGTGTAGAATAAGCAAAAGGAATGTCCCAACTAGGTTATGTCTAGGCAAAACTCAACAGTACTGACATTTACTTAGTACGACGACGAGTGTACTGAAGTTGATGTACATCGTCAAAAACAGGTACATCAACAAGATCGGCATGCTGATCGTGCTGCGCGTCAGTACGAAGAACACAGAAGCAATATGCTCACTAGCAAGAAGTGGGGTTATCCTTTATACGCTTGAGTCGTCGAATAACCACTCGCAGCGTATATCTCATTTCTATCGCTGTTGCCAATAGAGTCAAAGAAAAATTTTATACTGAAGACTTGCCTGAACTCGAGGATGTGCGTTGCTTAGCCTCTGACTTCATATTATATCGTTAAATTCATCGATGGTTTGCCAGAGCTATCGTAAGCCACATTCATTCTCTAAACATTTGATATTTTCTTAGGTACTGCGATTCCAGAGGAACTGCAGACCCGACTTGTGGAAAATTGTGCAAATGTGCTGCTTCAAGCACAGACCATTCAAATGTCGCATCAAGAGGCATTGAAAGACCGTCTTGCATCTATTATAACTGCACTCCGGGGGATCCAACCTCACAAGGACCAGAATCTTTTTATTGATCTTAACATTAGGCCATTCAGCTTACCTAATAACTGGGACTTCGAGCCTTGCATGAGCCACTATGATAGTGTAGGCTATTGCACCCTGTTGGTTGCATTGGCGTCTCAACATTCTCTCAGAACGAAATTTCACTCGATCCTTCTCCGAAGGTATTTATCCAGAATAAATTGGCTCGTTCGCGGAAGAGGTTACAGGAGCAGGAGTTGGTCCTGAGCGCGAAACGTGAGAACGGGCATCTCGTTGATGCGAAGTGGCTGACTCATTCCGTGGCAGGCAATGAGGTCAAGAAGTATACTGATTTGATCGCCTCATGTTCCGAAGACGAGGCTCCTGGTAACATTGATGATGCCGTGAATGTATAGACCGTTGTCACTTGAGGTGTGCGGTCATAATGGACATGCTTTATTGCAGGGATATCTAGACGCCAAACATCAATCCACCTTCTCCGCAACGTTGGGGCTCACTCTTCGTGCGGAAATCGATACAATCGCAGCAGCGCTTGGCGGTGAGATAAGGTAATGTTTGTCAGGGTCATGTCTGACGGAGATGTATGTCTCGTTAGATGACGAAGGTGGGTCCAGTCCGCACGATTTCAAGAGTTCGTCATTCTCCATTCCAACTACGTGTGGCTACTGCACGGTGCGGACCCAACAGCAAATCATGGTACTCAGATATTCACGACGTACAGACCTCCATGTGGGGACTAAGCAAACTCGGGAAAACGTGCAAAGCGTGTGGTCTTTCTGTCCACACCAAGTGTGAATTGAAGGTAAGGGGATCATTCCTGGCTCCTCATCTTTTGCGTGAATATTTGCAAGGTACCCGCGGAATGCACCGGTGGTCGTGGTGGTCGTAGGTCCACAGAAACGCCGTCTAGGACCTCGTCAACGATCTCGCGGAAGGAAGTGGGCCAATCCCCTCGGGTGGTGTCTTCCGGGCGACCTGGTTCTACCTATTCTTCTACCGCTCATGATGTGGCAGAAGCTTCGACGCCGTCCTTGTTAACGCAGGTCGACACACCGCACGATCATCCTCCGACCCGTGTTACCTTTGATTTTACAGCATCTTCGCCGTTTGAGCTCAGTGTTTCTGGCAAGTGGATTCTATTAGTGGACACGAGACCACCTATTGAATATTATGCTCTCGATCCACTCCATAGAGGGTGCGACTGTCCGCGTGGTGGAGGAAGATGATGGATCTGGTTGGGTTAAAGTGATTGACAGCCACGGTGGAAAAGGGCTAGTCCCCGCTTCCTATCTTGAGACTGCCGATGTGAAATCGCTCGAGCCTTCTGGAAGCTCTGAAGAGCCCCGTCCTTCCGGACAACATGGTAGGCACCTTTCTGCTATTCGCTTGACTGGATGATGAACGAGTGTGTATGCCAGTGCGAGTGATATATGACTACGAAGCTCAGGGTCCTGATGAGCTCAGCATTCGAGAAGGAGAGATGCTTGAGCTCTCACATGGGGCCCAAGCTCGCGTCGACGGATGGTGGGAAGGTGAAAGAACGCACTCTTGGATTTCATGATTTGATTCACCGATGCTTAATTCTAGGGTATTCAAATGACGGAAGGAAAGGAATATTTCCCAGCAACTATGTACGTTTTCTTTTGCGGCCGAGAAGAAATGGGGTTATTGAGCTTGATCGCGCCAAGTTGAATTGGCCTGATCATTTTTCGGCTGCGCGTTTTCGACAGACTGATGTGGTTTGTACATCAATGTTTGTGCCATATGTAAGGTACCTTCCACACCTCCACTGCGCAGCAGCGGGAAGATTCTAAGCAAGCATGCTGCAGGGGATTTCTCGTAAGTGGCGCGGAAGTAAACGATCATGCCGGTTTCTTGGTTCCATGATATGCTGACTGAGAGGGCACTATGAACTTGTTGAGCGTAGAATGACTATATTGCGTCACAAGTTTGGCTTAGCCGAATTTTTTTGTGCCGGTTCTCCGTTCATATCATATGGAGTCAGTTTCGCCAGCGCGTCACGCTGATCAAACAAGACAACATTGTAACACGGCCACGAGCCGATCTCCGAGGTGCATTATATCCCCTTGAAATCGTTTTGCTGGTCGTACGTGCAGGTGAACCTGCGAGAGCGCCAGGAACAAGCCCAAGAGACGATGTCGTACAAATACGATTCTATGCGAGTTATCGACGGTAGATGCTGATGAGAGCTGGCATAGACAAATATGGTGTTCCATCACAATTAACCACGAGATGCCTCGGGTATCTCCCTTGGTGAGTTTTCTCCAATGACGGATTTGTACCATTCCATCGAGGTTAGGGTCCCAAAGTGCAAGCCTTGTCCGCATGTACAGCCTTGTCCATCGTCACCGGCCTTTCCCCTCGACGTAGTTACCGTTGAGTGGGGTTTAAATGTCCGGCATGTTAGCCGCTGTCCCAAGACCGAGTTAATTTACCTCTTCATAGTTAAACCTCTGAGGAATCCGTATATTTATTGCGCTGTTCCTCAACGGCGTGAAAAAGCGGCCTTTTAGCATCGGACCGTGGCAGGGATGAAAACGTTTTGATTGAAGCTTGACCCACCGATTTTTTTTTCCATCTCGGCATGACGACCTTTTTGCTGCATACCTTTCAAAGATGGCCCCACCGTCATGGACGTTTCCACGGGTTGGCCAGCTGGGTCATGTCACCTTGCCAGGCAGTGCAAACCGTGGAGGAAGCCACCCTGTTTCACTGACCCTCAACGCGTTCCGCTTTCAACGATCGATAACGTCAAACATTGCGAGTGCACGCCCAGGAATTTCACAGTCCGAACGTGTCCTGCATTGTCTTCTAGACGATCGCTTCGACAACATGATCTATCTTGGCCAAATTTCGGTTCCCCCTATCTGCCGCGTCTGGGTGGACACACTTGAAGCTGCCCGTTGGATGATCGACCTGTTCATTGATCAGACGATGCCAGAGAATGGACGACGGCGTACGAACCAAGCGTGGATCACCCACAACGTTTCCCGGGCGAACGGCCAGCGGTGTATCGGGCCAGCGTCCGAGCGCGGGCCAGGCTAGGGTATAAAACCCCGGGTAGGTGCTCGTCCAACGACCGTCTCGCCACTCACCCCCGCCAGGCGCGTTCCCTGCATCGTCGTTGCAGGCCCGCGCAACGGACACGGGAGGGCGTCGCCGTGCCCACTCGGGCGCGCGCGCGTCCGTGTTCTTGCGATGGATGACTGCGACCGCGATCCTTGGAAGGACGCCGGGCGGCGCGTCGCGTCGACCCGCGCAGTGTGCAGCGCGCGCCGGGCCGCACGCGTTCGATCGTGCCCTGCAGCCGCGGGGCACGGATCGACCCGAGGGCGTTCCTCCCACCTTGCTCCTTGGGCTAGAACGACCGCACGTGGTGTCTTGACGTACACGTCTGGCGCTGGCCCCGTCCAAAACGCCGTGAAAGAGGGCGACGATTACGCACCGTCATGCGTACGTACTCGGGGAGGCACGCGCATGCTCTTCTTTCTTTGAGTTTTTTTTTTTGTTCTCCAAAGAGGAACGGTCGTGCGGGGTAAATGAGATCGTGTCCGCTGCTGCGGTACGCGAACCGCACGGACAACGTCCAGGAGCTGGGGACTGTTGCCCTCGCAAGGTTATCCCCGTTTAGATAAATTCGTCTCGCTTCGACCAATGAACGAGTCGCCTCAGAGCACCGTCAGTGAGCGCGTTTTTGCGAGAAAAATACAGGACGGTACACAAAAAACAACAGGAAAAACCCTCACCGCCCGCCCACGATCGCGGTGCGCATCGTGTACGGATTACTCCCTCCCATGGGTGCATACGTGGTCGCGGCCGCCAACGCTGGTGTCGACATCGGCACGACCATGACCTGCCCGTTCGCCCCCCCGTTGCTCCCCGGGGTGCCCTCCCGCCGGTCGTCCCGCTCCGCCATCGTCGTCCCGCCCCGCACGTCCGCGAACCCGTTCGAAAACGTCTGCCCGAGCCCATACAGCTTCCCATTGTACTCTCCGTCGTCCATCTCGTCGCCAAAATACAGCTCGCGCATCTTGAAGAACGTCGAGGCGGTCAGGAGCGAGTCCGACCCGGCCTGGTGCGACGTGCCGATGCGCATCACCTGTCCGTCGTCAGCCCGTGCGCTGTCCGCGGGGGACGGACGCACCCCGAGGTCGTCCGCGACGTCTTGCAGGCCGCCCTTGAGCGACTTGCACGCGCGCATCATGTACTTGATGTCGTAGCAGTGCGGGAACCACGTCTGGAGGCGCTCGAAGAACACGTCCTCGGTCGTTGGGAGGGACACGGCAGTGAGGAGCTTGACGAGGTACCCGAAATCGTAGCCGCTGGGGCGGGTGAGCGGGCGGTGGGTGCGCTGGGGGGGGGGACGTACCTGTGGAACGAGATCCAGCGCGCCTCGGGGAGGAGGACGAGTCCGGAGGTGATGAAGAGCTCGGCGAAATCGTTGGGGAGGATGCCCATCTCTTGGTGCCGGGCAAAGTCGATGCCGGATTTTTGGAGGAGGTCGATGGATTCGGGGGCGTACATGTCCTCGCTGGGATCGTCGGCGGGCGTCGTCAGACACACGATGGGACGCACCCGATGCTAAACTGAAAGTTGAACTGCCATGTGGTGACGTCTTGGGGAAAGTTGCCCTCGTCGTCGGCGAGGGTGATGCCGATCTGGATGAGCTTGAGGAGATCGACGTTGCAGCGCATGGTCTGGTAGTGGTAGTCGGACGAGGTCTTGAAGGTGCCGATGGGGCGTGCGACGACGCCAGGGAACTCGGTGTCCTGGGCGAGTCCAGTGGGTTGTGAGTGCGTCGGGTGGGCACGTACCATGGCGATGAACGGATACTGGTCGATGGTCTCGCGGATGGTCTGCATTTCTGCGTCGAGATTGGGTGCCCATACTTCTCGTATCCGAGACATGGAAAGAGGTTCAGTCTTATGTAAGCATTTGTCCAACAAGATACCAATCGCTCAAAACCACGTCATGTATGTATTCCCCCGACTCTCCACGTTGCTCGCCAGCGCCCCGAAATCAAAGTTGAACGTGTTCCCCACCCGTTGCGGCCCCGCACCCGCCGACACCGTATGTCGCGTCAGATCACCCTTGCCCAGCGCCAGCGCCAGCATGTCCGTCGACAGATCCGCAGCCGGACGCTCGGGTTCCACCGCCAGCTTGGGCGGGATAAACGTCGGTAGGGGCGGGAGCGAGCGTTGTGCCAACTCGGACAGACACCGCACCAGGTCGGGGTGCACCGTCGCAAACGGCCCGCTCAGCACGTCCTGGTCGACATCCATCCGCTTGTCGGCCGACGTCTTCCACTGGACGTACGACCGCCGCGATCGTTCCACGATCTTGGTCAGCAGGGGCTGTGGAGGGTGAGCACGCGTCGAAACAGGGACGAGGCGACGGACCAGCGCCTTTGCCACCTTGGGACACTCCTCGGCGACCTTGGCAAACAGCCGGTGCGCGGTGTCGAGTTCTTGGAGCGCAAACGGCGCCAAGCTCAAAGACGGCGTTCTCGAGACGATCAGGGACAGCGCCACCTGAGGCAGGTCAGCATGCATCGCCCGGCACACGCGCACACGCACCGCGCCGGAAAAGGCATTGAACCAGAAACACATGAACCGTTTGCTCAATTGCGGCTCCCGTTCTTCGAGCGCCTTCATGGTGGCGATAAGACGGCTCGCGGAGAGATAAGTTGCCACCGCAGACGGTGCCAGCTTGTGGTGGTACGAAAACGCATCATAGTCGTTGACGGCCTCGGTGAAAAAGTTTCTGTGCAGCTGGAGAAGAACTGGGGGGCGTCGCGTCTGCAGCAACATGCGACGGTAGCAACACACCTATTTCGCGGCCGCTGGACACGAGCACTTGCTGCATGGTAAGCGGACGGTTGTCGTGGAGGCCATCGGGGTTAAAGATGTCGAGGGTGGGAGGGACGATAAAGTCGCGCACGATGCTGTCGACGTCCAAGATCTTTTGATAAGGCTGTGGTTGTGCTGATATCGCCGTGGTCAATACGGGAGTTAGGCAATGCAAGAAGAACCCATGTTTCCATTCGTGATCTGTGCGACGCGTGAGTAGGGCGAGTATCCGAATGGGGGAATACTCGCAAGAGTGTGCGCCTGGGACGATGAACATCTCAGGGGCTGCGTACGATGGGCGGCGACAATCGACGTGATCGAGGCATATCGAGGGGGGACGTCCGAGGGAAAGGGCCTTGGACCAGTCAAGCGGAGGAGCGAAAAAGGATGGGGTACGTACAAGGCGGGCATCCAAATTGAGGAGCTCCCAAAAGAGCATCCTGCGGCGCTGCGACTCTTCTGGAATAACCTTCCACCGGTTTCCATCGCGATCTAGAGAGAAGGCGGCGGTGAGCGGACAGACGGAGGATAGATGGAACGCACGGAGACCCAACTGGGGAAAGGCGGTTCAGCGGGGATGAAGGAGACGACGAGGGAAGCTTACGCTCTGTGCCAGCTTGACTGCGAGTCCCATGATGCTCCAGGCATAGGCGACGGCCTGACTCTTGTCTGAGAAGATGAGGAGATACCAAATCATGTAAAACTGGGCAGCCTGTGAAGATGCTGGCATGCGGTGGAAGAGATGACGTACGAGAGTCTGAATGAGATCCAGGTTTGGCTCGTCCATGAGGTTCATTTCGCAGAGGGACGCTCTGGCGAGGCGGTGGTACAAGTCGGCGCGTGGGGACTCGTTCTGCTGGTTTAGATCTACGAGGAGACCGATGGACATCATGATGAAAAGGAGAGAGAGCCGTCTGAAGCAGAGGTCTTGCACGGGCGTGGTGTAAACGTGATGGACCAGATTTGGGAGATAGGTCTCGCTTGGGTCGAGGTTGTACCTGGTGGGAGTGAGTGCAAGGGTGCATGGGAGAGGAGGACGCACTGCCAGAGGGCGTTGAGGCGTGCTTGGGTGCAGAGGTGTTCAGCGTCTTGGCGGGAGGGGAGCATGGCGTATATGCGCTCGCGCATGGGGTTGTTGGGGAGCCAGGGATACGGGAATGTCTGGCTGAGCTTGTCGATCTCTGGGGAGAGCCTGGGGGTGTCTGCGGACACGTCCTGTGTGGGGTGAGCGTGCGGGGGGGGGAGAGGAGAGAGGGCGTACTGAGTGGGGGTCTGAGTCGGGGGTGAGCTGGGACGAGGACGCTGCGGGCTGGGGGGTGTAGAGTTCGAGCGCGTTTTTGATGCGGAGGAGGTCCTGCGAGAGGAGAGGGTGTGGATCTGAGGAGGCGTTTGCGAGGGCCTCTTCGAGCTGGCGTATGCGATCGCTCATCTGGATGATCTTTGCGTGGAGCTGCTCGGTGTTGGCGAGGATGAACCTGGTGGGTGTGAGCAGGGTCGCGGGGGAGGGAGGGGACTTGCCTGCTGCCCTTGCCGGAGGTGAGTGCGCCTGGAGAGGGTGAGCGGGTGGCAGCGAGGGAAGATGCCCGTACCGTCTGGGCATATTTCAGCACACCCGCGCTTGGAACACGACTGGCAGGGAAACACGCGATCGCACTGCACAGATGAGCGGGGCCCGTCGCGGTGGATGCGACTCACCTTGAGTTTGAGTCTGGGACATGTCAATGACGAGATGTGATGTGATATGACGAGATTACCTTCTGCATTCTGCGCAGCTCAGCGGTTGTTTCTTTGTTTCCTGTCGCTGTCGCTTCATTGCGAAAAGACAAAGTGCAACTCCGACTGCATCGGACATGTATATCTATTATGTAATATTTCATATCCGTCATGATCGGTCCATCATCCGCCGTGTCTCCGTCGCCGCCTCCGCCAGGAAATGTCCAAGCACCTGACTCCCGTGGCCCTTCATGCACGTGATCGTCCACCGCACGTAGTCCTCCCCGATCCCATACGCCAGTCCGTACCCGTCCGGAACGACTGAGGACGATGTCAGCCCGATTCAGTTCGGTTCGTTGCTCACCTTCCCCGTATCCCCACCCGTCCACGTACGCCGACGAGAGCTGCGACGTGGAGAGCTCCCAGTGGTTGCTCCGTACAAACCCCGCATCACTGTAGATCCCCGGCGTCTCTTCCCCGTCTCGTAACAGCCGCTTCAGCCCAAACAGGTGCCGATCCACACCTTGGCCCGCGCTTGCCCACCCCGCGTACTCGACGTGCCGTTCAACTGCCCGCCGGAACAGCCCCGCGCGCTCGGCGTCCTGCTCACCGTCAGCCTCGTCTCATCCCCGGTGCACACACCCACCGTCTGCTCTGGATTCAGCATCGCCTCGGCCCACGCCTTGCTCTCCTTGCTCGCACTCCGAATCACCTCTGTTCGGCCGAGCTGGTATCCCCGCGTCTGGCAACTCTCGTACGTCACCCCGGGCCGGTTGTACATCTTGTGGAACGCGAGCTGCTTCACCAGCTGCACCCACGCGTCAGGGGATACCTTGTACTTCTTCATCACGTCCTTGCCATACCCCTCATAGTGCACGACCTGGCCCATGTCAGCTCGCGTCCGCCTGGACTGCTTCGGCGCACCTCCATCTCGTGCTGGCCCACCAGCGCATCAAAGTGCGTGCATGCCTCCTCAATGTACCCTCGGCACCGCGCATCCAGCTCAAACTTGAGCTCCACAGGCGCTGCCAGCCCAGTGCCCGTCGACGCTGGCCCGAGGTCAATCTTGTCCGCAGCCAGCGCGGCCAACATAAACTCGTTCATCCGCAACGTCGGCGTCCCATCCATGCACGAATGCTCCCCCAAGAACCCAGACCGCCCGTTATCGAACACGATCACTGCAACCCGTCAGCCAGATGCCCATCCATGCACGACCGCCTACATTGATGCTTGTCATAAAACCGGTTGCGACCGTCCCCGACCCAACACGCCCACGACACGTCCCTACGCGTGATCGGCTGGGTGTCGTCCAGACAGACGACGATCGCAGCCGACTCGATGCGCGCCAACGACGCTTCATTGACAGGCGATGCCGCCAACAGCGCCGCACGTGCCTAGATCCTGTCAGATGCATTCGCGATCGAGCCCTGTCACCCACCTCGGTCCACACGTCTCGGTTCTCCCCCGTGAGCGCGCCCACGGGCACGCCCTTGTCCTCCGCCATCCCGATCACGCGTTCGACCTGACTAGCGTCCCGTCAGCCCTGCCCGTCCACGCTCGGCACGTACACTTGGAGCTCCCCCGCGCTCAGCTCTCTGCCCTCCACGCTGAGTGGCACCTCAAAGAACCGGTTCTTGCGCACGAACACGACGTGGTCGTGCGTGCGCGGGTCGAATTTGCGGGCGGTATCACACGGCTTGGACGGGTACCGGCACGCGTGGAACCTGGCCTGGATCAGCGCTGCGTCGTACCGCGATCGGGGACTCACAGCCACTTGTACGAGGCCATACACAGCGCCTGTCCGCGCACTGTCTCTGGTTCGAGCGTGCCCCTGCTCCGATCAGTCCATCAGCCGGCCGGATCAACGCGCAGACGTACGACTCGGTGAGGGCGCGAAAGGCGAGCAGGGCCTTGATCAGCTTGGCCGCGCGCACCGCGGGCGTGTCCTGGCCGACGTGCACGTAAAAGTAGCTCACAAACACGACGACGGGGTCGCGGTAGCCCATGTACGCAGCCTCGTTCCACCAGTCTGCGAGCCAGTTGAGCACGTTTGGGTCCGCGGCGCGTGCTTCGAGGCGTTGCTGGAGCTCGGCGGCGAGCGGCGAGTGCAAAAAGGCCTGTGCGCGCTCGCTGGCGGTGGTGAACTCGGACTCGGACAGGTGGGGTTTGACGGTGTCGAGGTACTTTGTGATGGTCGTGGCCAGCGGTGGAACTGGCAGACGGGGCAGCGACGCTTGGAAGCGCAGCATCGAGTTGTATCTGCGGGTCATCTGTACGATCTGTGCGCGTTCAGCGTCGTCGTCGTCGGAGTGGTCGACTTACTGGACGCAGGTGGTGGAGCATGAAAGACATGTGAATTAGACTAACAAGGCAACGTCTTTGATCAGCATTTGTACGTCTGCCTTGGCCCACGCTTTCCCTTTCAGCGTCTCTTTCGCCCCCAACGCCTCCAACACCGGCCCGAGCTGCTCCGTGAACGGCGACGCACGGACCAGCAGTCCCAGACACGCCACCAGCCGATGCACCGTCTCCTCGCTCGTCTCCCGCTCAATCGCCCCCAGTACCCCCACCACCATCTCCACCACCCACTCCTCGTCCTCTTGGCCTTGTTTCCGCACAAACGCAGCTGCGTTGAACCCCACACTCGCACCCGCCGTGCGCACGCCCCCGTCCGTGTGCAGCAGCGCATCCACCACCACGCCCGTCACCCGTCCCACCACCGCCTGCGCCAACACTGGGTCTGCAAACGCATTTGCCAGCATGCGCAGCAGCGTTAACGTGTAGCTCCGTGGGCCAGGCTGGATCAGGTTAGTCAGGACCCCACTTGTGCCCGCCCACGCTGCAAACCTGGGCTTGAGCAGCGCGAGTCGCCACAGGTCCACGAGGGGAAAGCGCGTCTCTGGCCCAAGGTTGGCGGCGAGGCTCGTTGTGAGCGCGGTCCAGGGCTCAAACTGCGCCTGTCCGCCCTTGAGGAATGGCAATACTGTCGTCGAGAGCGTTGCCTTGACCTCGGCGCGCGACACGGGGCCCGTCCAAACGGCCGCACCGTCGATAGACCCCACCAGCTTGGCCAACACCGCGTCTAGTTTCGGCACCTGGGTGTACAGGATCGGGTCGAGTGAGAGCGCATCGAGTGCCGGCAGCCTCAGCTTGGCGTGTGGGTGCGCTGTCGAATGTTAACTAGAGCTTTACGAGCAGCGCGGGACGCACGCGGAAAGGCGGTGTAGAGCAGCAACTCGACCTGTGTCTTGAGCTCGGGTGCGTTTGCCCCTTTCAATGCGTGCGTCTGCCGTACGTCAGCCTCGTCCCTCTGTGTGATACGCGACTTGCCTGCACCCCGTCGAGAAAGAAGAGAAACGTGGGCGTGACACGGACCGAGTATGCACTCGCCACGCCGCCGCCCAACCCCACCCCCAGATCGACCTTGGCGAACGCGACGCCCAGACGTGCCTTGTCCCTCGCGAGCGTCTCGAACACAGGCTCGATCATCCGACACGGTCCACAACCCGCGCTTGTGAAAAAGGCGACGACAGCGCGGTGCGCCCGGAGCAAGCTCTGGAACGACGCAGGGTTGGTCGTGATGTGCATGGGCGCCGTGAGGGGTGTGTCTATTGGAGGTGTCGATGGGGCCGCAACAGACTGCAGCAGACCTGACTCTGGTGTCGCACTCGGCACCGGGCCATTTGTGAACATGGCGTCGATGGTTGGTCGGAGTGCCGCACCCAACGGCGTCTCGAGGAAGTCCCTCGGCAGGGCTGTCCCCCTCAGTCCTCCGTCAACCACGAGGTAGGGTACGCACATGTAATATACCCAGGGATACTCCCTCCAGTCAGAAACCCAACACAGTCATTCGTAAACGTGTTGCAATTGAAGTCTGTCCGTGGTCACTACGAGGCCTGGAGAACACGTGGGGCTCACCGAGGAGGTGATACTGGGAACGTGAGCAGGCGATCGACGGGGCGGGACGGGCGTACCTTGTCAGCGGTGTAGTGACTGCGCATGGCGGCGATGTACTCGTCAAACGTGTCCGCGTCGATCGCTGTCTCGCCCATGTCGACGATGCGGAGGGGCGTGCCATGCTACATGTCGTCAGCCCACGCTCAGCGCATGCTCTGGGACGTACATGAGACTTGCCGGGCTGGGTGATGGAGATGCCCCGTCCGTAGAAGATCTCCTTGCCAAAGACGACGACGGAGGTGTGCCTGCACGGGGTGAGCGTTGTCGTCGCCATCGGCGTACGGACTGACCATATGCCATCCATCTGACGGCCCATGAGCGACAGTGAGAGTTGTCTGGCCCTACCGTGGCTCAGATCGTACACGTACAGCTTGACGGGGCAGGACATGACGGTTAAAGAACAAGGATGATAAGATAAGATATCTCTGGCCTTCGCCACGCCTACAAGACCCGCGCAAAAAGGCCCGTGCGCGCTCGCTGCCGACGTCGCGAGTGATGGAGACGTGAATCAGACCAACAAGACAACGTCTTTGATCAACATTCGTACGTCTGCTCTGACCCATGCTTTCCTCGTCAGTCTCTCTTTAGCCGTCTCCAACACTGGCTCGAGCTGCTCCGTGAACGGCGACGCACGGACCAGTAGTCCCAGACACGCCACTAGTCGATGCACCGTCTCCTCGCTCGTCTCCCGCTCAATCGCCTCTAGCACCGCTACGGCCATCTCCACCACCCACTCCTCGTCCTCTTGGGCTTGTTTCCGCACAAACGCAGCTGCGTTGAACCCCACACTCGCACCCGCCGTGCGCACGCCCCCGTCCGTGTGCAGCAGCGCATCCACCACCACGCCCGTCACCCGTCCCACCAGCGCCTGCGCCAACACTGGGTCTGCAAACGCATTTGCGAGCATGCGCAGCAGCGTTAACGTGTAGCTCCGTGGGCCAGGCTGGATCAGGTTAGTCAGGACCCCACTTGTGCCCGCCCACGCTGCAAACCTGGGCTTGAGCAGCGCGAGCCGCCACAGGTCCACGAGGGGAAAGCGCGTCTCTGGCCCAAGGTTGGCGGCGAGGCTCGTCGTGAGCGCGGCCCAGGGCTCAAACTGCCCCTGCCCACCCTTGAGGAACGGTAACACCGTCGTCGAGAGCGTCGCCTTGACCTCGGCACGCGACATGGAACCCCTCCAGGTGGCTGCGCCGTCGATAAACCCCGCTAGCTTGGCCAGCACCCCGTCTAGGTTTGGCACCTGGGTGTACAGGATCGGGTCGAGCGGGAGCGCGTCGAGCGCGGGCAACCTCAGCTTAGCGTGCGGGTGTGCTGTCAGACGTCAGCCAGAGCTTCACAAGTAACGCGGGACGCACGCGGAAAGGCGGTGTAGAATAGCAACTCGACCTCCGTCTTGAGCTCGGGCGCGCTTGCCTCCCTCAGTTCGTATGTCTGCCATACGTCGGCCTCGTCCCTTTGTGTAACACACGACTTACCTGTACTCCGTCGAGAAAGAAGAGAAACGTGGGCGTAACTTGGACCGAGTACGCACTCGCCACGTCGCCACCCACCTCCAGATCTACCTTGGTAAATGCGACGTCCGGACGGGCCATGTCCCTTGCGAGGCCCTCGAACACGGGTTCGATCGTCTGACAGAATCTACAACCTGCGCTCATGAAAAAGGCGACGACAGCGCGGTGTGCGCGGAGCAGGCTCTGAAACGATGCAGGGTTAGTCGTGACATGCGTGGGCCCTGCGTCTGTCGGGGATGTCGATCGCGTTGTTGGGGACGTGATGTGCGCTGTGATGGCCGGCGTTGTGCTGGCTGGCGCTGTGGTGGCCCCCATCGCGGCCTGCGCTACGATGAACTGCAGCAGACTTGATGGATTCAGCGCTGGACCATTCGCAGTGGCGTTGATGGTCGGCCGGTGCACCCCACCCACCGGGAGTGTCGGTCGCGTTGATGGGCCGGTGGCCGGTGCGATGACCTGTGCTGCGATGGACTGCAGCAGACTTGACGGATCCGCACTCAGCGCCGGGCCATTCGCACTGAACATGGCATCGATGGTCGGCCGGAGCGCCTTACCCAGCGGCGTCTCGAGGAATTCCCTCGGCAGCGCTGTCCTCGTCAGTCCCTCGTCCTCTTCTGAGCCGGGTACGCACATAAAATGTACGAGGGAATGCTGCCTCCCATCAAAAACCGAATAAAGTCGTTCGTAAACGTGTTGCAGTTGAATTCTGTCCGGGGTCACTACGAGGCCTGGGGAACACGTGTGGCTCACCAAGGAGGTGGTACTGTGGAGGTGAGCGAGGGATCGACGGGGCGGGACGGGCATACCTTGTCAGCGGTGTAGTAAGTGTGCATGGCGGCGATGTACTCCTCAAATGTCTCTGTGTCGATGACTGTCTCGCCCATGTCGACAACGTGGTGGGGGGTGCCGAACTGTCCGTTGTCAGCCCATGCTCACCGTGGGCTCGGAGCGTACCTGAGACTTGCCCGGCTCGGTGATGGTGATACCCCGTCCGTAATAGATTTCCTTGTCAAAGACGACGACGGAGGTGTGCCTGCACAGGATGAGCGTTGCGCTCCCATCAGTGTACGACTGACCATACGCCGTCCATGTGACGGCCCATGATCGGCAGCGAGAGCTGTCTGATCATGCCATTGCTCACATCGTACACGTACAGCTTGACGGGGTAGGTCATGATGGATAGAGGGCAAGCGGGTAGTCTACATCACGATAAGATAAGATATCTCACAGCTTTGCCTTCGAAGCGCGCGTCTCCCGCGCACGGTCCCGCAAAACACGTCGCAGCAGCTTCCCGCTCGGGTTCTTGGGGATCGCATCCACGAATGCAACGTCTGCAAGGCGCTTGTACGCCGCCTTGTTGTCCGCCACGAACTGTCATGCCGTCGTATCACTATCCACTCAGAGGGATGCCACGCACCTGTTTGATCGCAGCCTTGACCTTGTGCGCTTCGTCTGAGTCACCCACGCGCTCTGCGACGTGCGGTCGGAGAACGACAAACGCCATCGGCACTTCGCCGCAGTAGTCGTCAGGGATTGCCACGACACACGTGTCTGCGATCTCGGGCAGGTTCAACAGGCACGCTTCCAGCTCTGCGGGCGCTACTTGAAAACCCTTGACCTTGATCATTTCCTAGCGATAGTTTAGCACGCGAGGCCCATGACGTCTATGAGCTGACCTTGAGACGATCTACGATAAACACCTCCTTGTCCTCGTTGATGGTCACCTCGTCACCCGTGCGGAGCCACCCACTGCACCAAAGTCAGTCCAGATCAACCAAGCCCTTGTAAGACTTGCCCATCTAGGAATGTCTCCTTGGTCCTATCTCCCGCTGAGCACCAAGCACGCCTTGCAAGGGAACAACTCACGCTTCTTCGTTGTTCCAATACCTCAACGCTAACGAGGGCATCTTGACCTGGAGCTCCCCCAACTCGTTGAACCCCGCGAACGTCCCGTCCGCCTTCACGACACGAGCGACAACGCCAGGAAGGAGTCGTCCAGAACTCCCAGGTACACCGATTCGCGTGTCCGGGGAAAACATGGACACCGAGGCAGTCGTCTCGGTCATACCTACAACCGCGTCAGGACGATTGCCCAGGAGCGAGAACAACGCACCATAGCCTTGGCCGATTTGCGCATTCGGCAGGACCTTGGTCAGCTGTAACATAAGATCCGCAGATAACGGTGCTGCACCACATATCATGTATCGAATGCCAGAGAGGTCATATTTTTTGACTTCGGGTTGCTAGTTCGCTCAATTACTGACCATGATGACACCAACGAAACTCACCTTGCAAAGCAAGACAAT
The DNA here is from genome assembly GCA_038094375.1 of Tubosaeta aff. heterosetosa. Taxonomy (NCBI): domain Eukaryota; kingdom Fungi; phylum Basidiomycota; class Agaricomycetes; order Boletales; family Boletaceae; genus Tubosaeta; species Tubosaeta aff. heterosetosa. Next base: position 57,075 of record JBBPUC010000040.1, read on the forward strand.
TTGAGGGGGGACGAGCCTGTGACAGTGTTAGTCGATTCAATGCGAAAATACGGCGGACATTACATCAAGAGTGTGATCTTGTGTCGGGATATACTCCGCAGAAAGTCCGTAAAGCTAAACTTGGGTATGACCACCAAAGCAACCTGAGAAATGCGGTCATGATGTCGTACGCATGAAAGTGTCGCGGGACCTTACGCCACAAAATATCGAAAAGTGCAACTTGGGTCGTACATAAGCGATGGTAGGCATGTGCACGTAAACGCAGGGACATACCGAAACCAAGAGACCATAAATGTCTTTCGAAATGCATCAGACTGCCCCATAAACGAAGAGACCAACTCACGATAAAATGGTAGTACTGGGGTTGATCAGCGTCGTATCAAAGAAACACATGAGCACGACTCACTCCCGGCCGCAACATCCCCAGGCCGATACCTCTGATCCTCCCACCTGCACACGTTCTGATTCACCTTGTGATGAAGCGCCATCTGAATCACGTTGACGATACACGCGTAATGCGAGATCGCCACGCCCTGTCCCGGGGTCAGCCCCATCCCCGTCCCAAGCGCAAAGCACGCACCTTGGGCTTTCCCGTCGTCCCGCTCGAGAAATTGAGAAAGGCGATCTTGGACCGTGCCTCGCCGGGCTGGAGCCTGCGCTCGGCGAACGACGCGTCTGCCCGCAGGCCCGCCTGCACGAGCGCGTCGACTGTGACATGCCCATGCGTGCACTCACGCACGTCGAGGGCGACCACCTGTGCGTCCGCGAGGCCGGCCTGACGTGCCGCGGACACGGCCGTGCGCAACAAATCTGGGTGGGCGACGACGAGGCGCGCGCCCGCGGCGCTTATCTGGTATCGCAGTTCGTCTGCCGTATACGCCGAGTTGGCGCCCCTGGGTGCCTGGTTAGACGCGACAATGAGGAGGTGGAGAAAGGACGGACGAGACAATGGCGCCGAGCCGGTGTACCGCCCATATCGCAGTTGGCCAATCTAGGACAGACGTCACGCGATGTCTCTGACCAAGAAGAGCGACGTACCGACGTGGTTGGGACTGAACAGCACGACTGCGACACGTTCAGCAGGACTTCACGCGAATGGGACCACCTACCAACGTCGTTTTCCTCTGCACTCTGTCAGTATGGGTCAAGTGCGACATGACGGGGACGCACGGATATTGTAGCGCGATCGCAGCGCATTTGCGAGCCCGTACGTCCGCGTACGCAGCTGTACGAATGAGCACGGGGTTGGATGCTGCAAGGACAGCGCACCTCTTCGTACGCAATTGGCCGCCCCGTCGCGTCCTCGACTAGCCACGGCACGCCCGTCTTGCGCGCAGGCCGCAGGGGGTGGTGGGCGTCGAGGAAGAACTGGGGGATAGACAGGTCGTCGGGGACAGGAGCGTCGATGGGGCCGCCAGATATCTCGAGCATTGGAAGAGCGAAGGAAAAGGACTCCATTTGAAACGTGCTAGCTGGATAAAATATGCGGCGAACTACCGACTCAAAGTTTCGCCCTCAAACTCTTTGCCCTGTCTCTCAGCACCCGCCTCAGCAACTTGCCACTCGGGTTCTTCGGGATCGCCTCGATGACCTCGACCCCACCCGCCAAGCGTTTGTACCCGACCTTGCGGTCCGCAACGAGCTGTCCGCCACAGGGTCAACAGCGCACGTCGACAAATGAAACACAAACCTTGATAATCGAGCGCTTGATCGCTTCCGCTGCATGCGGGTCATTTCGTATCCTCGCTAATGCGTCCGGTCGTAGGACCACAAATGCAAGCGGCAGCTCCCCGCTGTACTCGTCGGGCACCCCCACGACACATGCGTCCGCGACGTCCGGATGTCCCAGAATGCACCCCTCCAGCTCAGCCGGCGCAACCTGGTACCCCCGCACTTTGAGCATTTCCTGGCAAAGATAAGAGCGCGATCCAGAAAGGCAACGTCCACCCAACCTTGATCCGATCCAGAATGAAAATCTCCCCCTTGCGATTCATCTTGACCTCGTCACCGGTACGGAGCCATCTGAGTGACACATCGTCAGTCATGCGCACGCCTCATCATGTAATCGGGCTTGCCCCCGTGCAAATGTCTCTTTTGTTCTGCCGAGACGCCACGTCAGATTAGTAGCATACGGAAGAGATCCGTCGACGTACGCGCCCGGATCTCCAGCGTACCCCAACGCCAACGAGGGTGCGCGCACCACCAGTTCCCCCGGTTCGTCGAACTCGGCGAGCGTCCCATCGGGCTTCTCGACACGCGCCGTCACCCCGGAGATAATCTGGCCGGCACTGCCACTCAAATCACTCTTGTGCTCGAGGGACCACGTCGTGAGGACTGTACATGCTTCTGTGCTTCCTAGTATAGACCGTGAGGTGCATCGCTGAATGTCCTCGAGAAACGAACCATAGCTCTGTCCGATGGCCGCGTTTGGGAAGACCCGCGTGAGCTGCTCTGTCAACTCTCGTGAGAGCGGAGCTGCGCCGCAAGTCAAGTACCGGACATGGCTCAGATCGAAATCCTTGACGGCTGGGTGCTGTGCAAGTCACTCCTAGTAAGTTGTCCATGTTGACCACTTACTTTGCACAGGAGTACAACTTGAGGAGGCACAACCCTAGAATTGCTCAGAGGCATCGACCGGTACAAAGACCACAAACGTACATGAGATGTGTAGTCTGATGCTTGACAATGCTCTTCAAGAAATCCACAAAGTTGAATTTGGTGGTGCTAAGGACGATGGGCATCTAATCTTGTCGTCAGTCTGGCTGGAGCGCGAGGATCATGATTCACGAACACCACAGAAAAAAACCCAATGAGTCTAGGAATGACGATGGTCAGTAACTCATGTGGCAGAGGGACTGATAGATAAACAACATTGAAGACCAGCCCATATATGTCTAGAAGAGGATTCAAGTCGAGTGGTCTCTCAGTCAAAGCACCACGTACGATATAGCGGAAGAACTGAAGAGAAAACGTCAGCTGCATTGGAATAAATCAGCCGAGCTCTTACCGGCACTACACACATCACCCGGTCTGAACCGCTGCTCCTCCCAATCTGGATCGTCCACCCTATGATGCGCAGCAAGCTGCACTATATTCGCAATCGGCGCATAGTGGGGTATCGCCACCGCCTGGTCCCCGTCAGCCCCGCTTACCCGCGACACCCTCAATACACACCTTGGCCCGCCCCGTCGTCCCGCTCGAGAAATTTAGAAACGCGACCTTGGTCCGGCCCTCGCCTGCGCGCAACACGCGTTCCTGGAACGCAGGGACGCGAAGCCCCATGTCGACCATATCCTGCACCGTCGCGTGACCTGCCGCGCCAGCGGGGTTGAGCAGGACGATACGTTCAGCAGGCAGGTGGGCCTGCGTCGCAGCGAGGGCGACGGGTAGCGCGTCGGGGTGTGCAATGACAACAGCGGGTTTGGTCGCGCGGACTTGGTACGCGAGTTCGTCGGCGGTGTAGGAGGGGTTGGCGCCGCTGCGACGGGTGAGGTTTCGTGGGTCAGGAGAGAGGGATACGCACGAGAAGATGGCACCGAGCCGGTGCGCCGCCCATACGGTCACGAGGTAATCTGGTCGCAGGTGAGAGGTCGCAGATGGGGACGGGGAACGGCGTACCGAGATGGTTTGGGCTGAATACCAAGACTGGGGTGCAAAGGTGTGAGCAGATGCGTCAAGCAGTGGCATGTGTCGTACTGACTGACGTCGTCTTCCTCTAGACAGGGGTGTCAACGCGAATACACGGGCCGGAATGATCCACCTACGAATACCAAATTTGTGCTTGAGCCCGTTGGCCAGCCCGAAAACGCGCGCACGTATCTGTGGGCATGTGAGCTGAACAGCATACTGCCGTAGACTAGTCGGGAACTTGCTTCTTCGAAACCCAACGTCCGTCCCGTATGGTCCTCGATGAACCAGGGAATACCGTGTTTGCGGATGGGCCTGGATGGGTGGTGGACATCCAGCATAAACTGTGCGAGCGTCAAATCATCTGGAATATGCGGGACCACACCTGAGGGTGAAACGAGTTCTGCCATTCCGAGAACAGCGAAATAAATCTTTCACCCAGAATGACTTATATCGTTGGGAGAGCCGCAGTTACGTCCTTTGGTTCACATGATGGCTACGACATTTACGATAAGGGGCGCATCAGTAATGCAGTATGATCACGTTATCGCTTGGATGTGTCCCTTGCTATTACAACCGTGGTACTGTCTTTGACACGCTTGTTTCCAACTGTACCCCATCATGGAAAGTAGGGTTCTTCCTCGCAACGGACCTCTCGAGACGTTGTTCGATCCACCAACTAATGGCATATTCCTTTTCTGCATCCCCGATATTTTCCATGATCTCGTGAAATAACGCTTCCACGAGTTCTTTACAGCGCGCATCGTTGGGCGTATCGTCGATGATGTCTTTCACCACCGACAATGCCCGCGGCAGCAACACGAGAGAGAGAGAAGGCAAACTCGATATCAGCGCAAGGTGCAACCGATGTTGTCGATCAGCATTTTGTGATGGTTCTTTGCACGTGGCAAGGATCGAGCTGACACATAGCCATGCGAGCGCAGGATCTCGGGTGAGGGATGCTGTCTTGACGAGAATAGCAAATGCAAGGCATAATTGCCTCACGTCCAACCTCCCGTCCGAGGAGTTCTGTGCGATTATGAGATCGATCTTTGAGTACGAATGAAAATTTACCTCGAGCAAGCACCCAAGATAAAATGGTACCATTCTCTCAATGAATGCAGAGTCCAGTGTGAGAGGATCGTCTAAGCGGGGGGAAACATTTCTCGCTGCCCGCCTTGAGAACGATGAAAAGATGGCCAGCACAACGCTGTGAGCAGATTCAAATTCACCACGGTGGATATGATCCGACAGATGCCTGATAAACGGTCATTCATGATCACCGGCAGACTTAAAAAGGTTCAACTCACGGAGAACAAAAGGGCAATACGATCGTTCGAATGGAGGTGGGGCTCAGAACAGGCACAAGCTGCTCGATCGCACTCAGCGCAAAAGCCTTTTTTGCACGCTCCACTGGGTGCGTCGACACAGATCCGCTGGACCATATCTCGTCGCATACTCCCTTGACAAATTGTTCACTTTCATCTGCATTGCTTGCAAGGACATCGAGAGCAAGATAGAAAGCACGTTTAAGCTCTGCAAAGGCGCCATGACCAGCCCCACCAAACTTTTCGATTACGAATGCCAAATGAGAAAAGGTGCGCAGCGTGATGAGAGCAAGTGCCGAAGATGAGTGGCTGAACGCCGGCGGGATATAAACCGACATTGAAAGACCGGATTCGGTTATCATAATCGTACAAAACAACAGAGTCTTGAGAATAGTCCAGATAGACGTGGTGAGTGGCCGAGTGTTGGGGGCTGCTAGGGTCTGAGATAGCATACAATCGGAAAGAAAGATAGCATACCTATGGACTCCTCCTTGGCTTCAGCTAAACCGCTGCTCAACCATCCAGCTTCAACCTTTCTTGCGATGGTTTCTACGGCAAGAAACGTTTCGTGGACCGGGGGAAGGGCAAGTTTGGGACGATAGTCTATATATAACGAGATGCTTCTCGAGCATAGTTTCGAGAGCGAGCTCATGTGAATCATGGCATGAGAGGATGCTATGCGATTTATTTCCTCGTGAATGGGCGCGTCCGCCTAATAGACAGGAGTCTGAGTAGAGCTCTCTCTCTCACAGGAAACCCACCTTGATGGACACACTGAATTCTGAGCTGGGTCCTCTATGCGAGGAAAAGGTAGATATAAACGCTCCATGCACAAATGCTTGTGTTATGGCTCGAAGTACTAGACTTAGCATTTGCTGGCGTGGATGAGCGTGCTTGTGTGAAATAATACAGCAGTGCGAACCTGTAATGGTAGCGCGACTATCTTTTCTGGGGGAATGACGAGCATGGCTTGAGAGGAGATGATCAGAGGAAGTGTCAGGGCATCTTCTGCGCGCGTGCTGAGTATACCAACACTCAAGAGACGAACACCAGCGTACCACCGTCTTCAGTAATAGGTTGGAATTGCTTGCCCCAGGAATCGGAGGACACGAACAGGTCGATCACGTCTGCGAACGCGAGTATCAGTTCGTCCTCTACATTAGCCTTTACATTCGCTTGTCTGGCGGGCAGCTTTGGGAGTATGTCCTCGAGCCCCAAGAGGAGGCCGCTGCAGCAAGTAAGGCGCGTAATCGCATGACCGCCTTCGAATCCTTTGAGCAACGAGGTAGACCAGTTGGCCAGCCGCGTGTTCAGGCTCAATGAAAACAAGCCGCGCGGCTCTTGCTTCAACAGCTCGAGTTTTGCGTGGACAGCATGACGGAGGGCGGTACTGAGCGCATCAAGCTTGGCGAACGAGAACGGCCGGAAGAGAGGGCTGCTAATGATCGCCGCGGCGAGTGGCGTCGGTGACGGTGTGAGCTGAGCCAGATGATGGACAATGAGCGCTTGGAGCGTCGGCAACGGCGGCAACGACGTGGAGGAAGGCCTGTGGAGATGGCTCAACAAGGTGGTGTAGGACATGAGTATTAGCTCATCACCACCACCATTGAACATTCATGTCCGGCGACCCCATTCACAAGTTCGTGAGCGACAATTGTATCAAGGTAGGTGTCCTAGTAGAGCAAAAGAGGACTGACTTACAGTCCCTGCAGTTCTTTGGTCTGGCAGAACGGAGTGTCATCGACTTTGTCACTGCATCGGGTCAGTCGCTGCCTATCACGCATGGCCCAGTCTCATCTCTGTTGCTAGCATCATCTTCCAAGACTCCGGAAGCCCTCTTTGCATCCCTCACCGAGTCTGGTCTCCCAAACACCTCCGACGCACATGCCTTCGTCACCGAACTCTTTCAGCGCGCACCTCGGAAATCGAAACACAAGCACAAGGTAGTTGTTGATGAAGGCGCCCGCAAGCAAGCAGAGCGAGAGGCCCGCGAGCTTACCGCCAAGAAATATGGTTTTCTACTGGACGAGGCCGACTCCCGGATGGATATCGTCGAGTCGGCGGACAAACCAAGTAAACGCGCTGGAAAAGAGAAGCAGGAACGACGGCTTCGAAAGCGAGAGCTCGATAGCAAGGAGTGGGAGAGTGATGAAGAAGACGTGGCACGCAAACGCCATAGATCTGACGCATTTCGATCCCGTTCTCGGTCGCGCACTCCGGACGACATTCCCGAGGTCGAGGACCTCGAAGTGCGCAAGGAGAAAGAACGTATCGAAGACCTGAAATCGAGGGACGAGTTCGCAGAACGTGTGCGCAAGCGTGATCTCGAGAAAACCAAGAAGCTCATCGAAGACCGTTCCTCTCGCGCCTCAGGTCCTGGCGCTGCTGATGCTGCCATGCGCCGACAGCTCGCAGATGACGCGGAAGCGCGTGGCCAAGCGCTTCCATCTCTCCGCATTCACTCTCGTCAGGAATACCTCACGAAGCGTGAGGTTCAACAGATCGAACTCTTACGAAGAGAGATTGCAGACGACGAAGCCCTTTTTGCTGGTATGAGGGTTTCCAAGCGAGAACAGCGAGAATTGGAGCGGAAAAAGGAACTTCTGAGACTCGTCGAGGAACGTCTCAAGATTAACGACAAGTGGGAGGGTTATCAGCTTCCCGAGGACTACTTCACAGAACAAGGCAAGATAGATAAAAAGAAGAAGGAGAATGTTCTTTACCAGCGATACGAAGAGGCGAAACGCAAGGATGACCAGTTTGTGACTGACATAGATCAATGGGAAGCCAGTCAGACGCAGCATAGTACTTTCAAGACTGGCGCGATGGACAAACGGGAGATTGTGGACAGATACGAGTACGTCTTCGACGAGAGTCAGACGATTAAATTCGTCATGGATCAGACCTTGAAGGGTGAAGGTATGATGAGCGAGAAGGATAAGCTTCTCCAACAGCAGATCGAAGAAGCTGAAAAGCGGCGTACGCATTATTATTTCTCATTTGCGTACACTCTCATCATTTGTTACAGTCAAGACAATCGAAGAAACTCGCAAGTCTCTTCCAATTTATACTTATCGCGAGAAACTTCTTGCGGCAATCAAGGACCATCAAGTTCTCATCGTCGTGGCCGAAACTGGTTCCGGGAAGACAACTCAACTACCTCAATACCTTCATGAAGCTGGCTATACTGTGGGTGGTCTTAAAATAGGGTGCACACAACCTCGCCGTGTGGCCGCAATGTCTGTTGCTGCACGAGTCGCGGAGGAAATGGGGACCAAAGTCGGCTATGAGGTTGGCTATTCCATCAGATTCGAGGATTGTACAAGCGACAAGACGGTGCTCAAATACATGACGGATGGCATGCTTTTGAGGGAGTTTTTAACGGAACCAGATCTTGCCGGATACTCGGCGCTAATAATTGACGAAGCGCACGAGAGAACACTTAGTACGGACATTTTGTTTGCTCTCGTCAAGGTGCGATGATCGAGCTAGCGGTTTTATTCTGTAGGCTAATGCGCTACGAATAGGATATTGCAAGGTTTAGACCTGAACTTCGGCTGTTAATTTCGAGTGCTACGATGGACGCCGAAAAGTTTAGCGAGTATTTTGACGGTGCACCCGTCTTCTATGGTAAGTGAGCTTCTACTCGATCCGATGTAGAGATTGTATTTATGTCGCCAGTCCCTGGACGCCGATACCCGGTGGACATTCATTACACTCCTCAACCAGAGGCCAACTATCTTCATGCCGCTATCACGACCGTCTTCCAGATTCACACCACGCAGCCGAAAGGCGATATCCTGGTTTTCTTTACCGTGAGCTAAAGCTACTACATTGTTACCATGTACATTTTTTACGTCTCTGCTATCTAGGGCCAAGACGAAATCGAAGCTGCACAAGAAAACCTCCAGGAAACTACCCGCGCGCTCGGCAACAAGATCGCAGAGTTGATCGTGTGTCCCATCTACGCGAACCTCCCATCCGACATGCAAGCAAAAATCTTTGAGCCTACACCCCCGGGTGCCCGCAAAGTCGTCTTGGCTACCAACATTGCTGAAACGAGTATCACGATTGACGGTGTCGTGTTTGTGATTGACCCCGGATTCGTGAAACAGAATGTATATAACCCGAGAACGGGGATGAGTTCACTGGTTGTCGTGCCTGTGCGTTTGACTGTTTGCTTAGGTTTGTATCTGCTACATTGACGATGCCCTCTAGTGCTCGAGAGCTTCCGCAAACCAACGCGCCGGACGTGCCGGACGTGTGGGCCCAGGCAAATCCTTCCGGCTCTACACGAAATGGGCGTTTGCAAACGAGCTGGAAGAAAATACGATACCAGAAATCCAACGTACAAATCTCGGTATGACTGTCCTCTTGCTCAAGTCCCTGGGAATCAACAACTTTATGGAGTTCGAGTTTATGGATCCACCACCTGGCGAGACGCTTATTCGTGCGCTCGAGTTGCTGTATGCGCTGGGGGCGTTGAACGACAGAGGAGAGCTGACGAAACTTGGACGACGCATGGCAGAATTTCCGGTGGACCCGATGCTCAGCAAGACGATCATCGAGAGCGAGAAATATGTGTGCACGGACGAGGTACGTCTCGGTATTCTCGCGTAGGACCAGAACGTTAACAGCATAACAGGTCCTGACTATCATATCCATGTTGTCCGAATCGTCTTCCCTCTTTTACCGCCCCAAGGACAAAAAACTACACGCCGACCAAGCCCGACAAAACTTTGTCCGTGCAGGTGGCGACCACTTTACGCTCCTCAACGTCTGGGAACAATGGGCGGACACCAACTACTCACAACAGTTTTGCTACGAGCAATTTTTGCAGTTCAAGAGCCTCAGTCGTGCGCGAGACATCCGGGACCAGCTCGCAGGCTTGTGCGAGCGCGTCGAAGTGATCGTGCAGAGCAACCCTAATTCCAACGACATCACGCCCGTCCAAAAGGCGATCACCTCGGGCTACTTTTACAACGCGGTGCGTCTTTTTGCTACAAGGCCCTGTGCCTGGTATTGACCCTTCTGGCAGGCACAGCTTCAAAAGAGCGGTGACTCGTATCGGACGCTCAAGACCAATCAGACGGTGTACATTCATCCGTCATCGAGCCTTTTCCAACACCAGCCGCCCGTGAAAACGCTGTTGTATTACGAGCTCGTGATGACGTCCAAGTCGTACATGAGGTGAGTCAGGTGCTTTACACGGTGACTCGATGTTGAAGTGTGGATTCGACAGGCAAGTGATGGAGATTAAGCCTTCATGGCTGATGGAAGGCAAGTGGTCGTGCGTGGTTGCTCATCCCATTTGGCTAATTCGGCGTGGTTGGTCTCCAGTGGCACCGCATTACTTCAAGGCCGCGGATCTGGAGCAGTTGGCGACAGGGGAGAAGAAAATGCCAAAGGGTTTAGGCTACTCTGGTACCGCTACGTCAACGTCATAGTCATGAAGGGACATTGGCCATGTAGTTTTGCCATTTGTAGTGCCAAGACGCTCAGCCGATCTGTCATATGACTCGGACCAATGAAGATGTATTCTGGGTCAAGACAATACTAATACATAACTGGCGAGCTTCAAGTAGCGCAGGCATGTACAAGGCAAGCGGATAACAGTTACGCGCGACCAGGATGTCACTAAAGACACTTACATCGCCCAATCCGACTGCTTGAGGAGGTCGCGGAGATGTTTGGCCTCCTCATAGTAGTCAACCTCGCTTATCTTTGAGATGCCATATCTCATGCGTGTTTGATCCTATCGGATATAAATACCAGCTCAACTTCAAGATATGTTAACTGACATTGAAGGTATCTTGTTTGGCGCGGCAACTGAAATTGTAAGTCTTTCCTGCCGACGCCGCCATGAGCGCACTGTACTCGGCATCACGATGAATCTTGACATCCATGAGTGGCCGCCTAGGTAAACCAGAACATGCAACCTACCTTCATTTCCATGACCTCATCAGCGGTTTTCCCAAACACCGCGAGCCCTGCATCATTGAAACCTTGTAACCACACTTGACCCGACCAATCGGAAACCGCCATGGACATGATATATCTGATTGATCAACTTAGGAGTCAGTGCTATCCATCACATACAAGACATACCGGTACTCGGGGCGCTCAAGTGTCTTTTCACACTTTTCACAGCGCCAACCACCCCCTACATCAGTAACTTTCTTGTTGCACCCTGGACACGCAGGGTATGCAATATTTTCGTTTTTGATGTGCATGATCGTAGCGCGGACAGAGAAGAACTCTGCCTTATCCGACGTGCCCAGCTGTAATTCTTTAACTTCACTCAGGTGACGTAGCTCGTTACGATTAAAGTCAGTAAACGACGATCCACCGGACAACGCTGCGGTGTGAGATTGGAAGGTTTTTTCGGTTCCCATAGCGTCATACCAGCCGCGAAGTAAATGTGCATCCTCAATGTCAGGAGAAAGAGTCATATGACTTGATGATATCATCGAGAGATTCCTCCCTACACACGAAGTTTAGTAGACATGCGGATGAGAGCCACAGACTTACCTCCAAAATCCCCAACTTTGACACCTTTGAACGCAACCACGGGAAAGTCATCAGCAGCAAAATTCTCCGCTGTCCTTCCCCACATCGTCAACCTCACGGAGAAGAGCGACCTGTCCACGATGGTGAGGTCACGTTTTGGTATCTATAGATAACAGCTGGTCAATGAAAACGATCCAGAAGACGATACTTACTAATTTGTTGGATGCCTTGGAGGTAACTTCCCCAAGAGGTCCGACTTCCTTAATAACGGCAAGGACGTCTACTTTCACTCAGTGCCATGGATAAAACAGTTTCCCAAGGGTTACGCACCACAAGTCGCATCCTTCTCTAGGGTTTCCAGAGATGACAATGGGACAAAGTTGTACCTAATCATCGGTAGACCAACAGTATCGACGCACTATAATGTCAATTTGTCAGCTGAAAACTCATTGCTGAACAAGTGACAAACCTCTTCGACGTTCGTGTTCTTTTCAAGACTCATTTCATAGTCGTTTTGAACATTCGAGAATTTCTTCTTGGCAAGGTTTACTCGGCCCTTAGAAATGTAGTAGACTTTGCCTTCTTCTAACTTGTCGTAAAGATCATCTGCCACCGCGTTGAAAGCGGTTGCACGGATCTCGCCCGTCTCATCCATCAAAGTCACATTGAATAGCTTGCCCTCTCCGCGTTGATTAGACCAGGTTTTGATATCAGACTTCTGGGTGACGCGGGCCTTGATGGTCCAATTACTTTGGTAGGGGCTGAGACCTTCAATAGGATATACCGATCTCCCACGCCCGCCAACGTTACTGGATTGATTTGTTCGGTTGGAAGAACCAAAGGTAGGAGACGAGCTCGTGGACGACTCAGGGGTGTCGGCGAGAATATTGGGAGGGGGTCCAGTAGAATTTGGAACAGCAACTGGATTGCCTATCTTCTCTTCATCTCTGGAAACTACTTGAAAATCGAGGATAATGATCAACCTAGAGAACGTTCAGTATTAGCGCTAGTCGAATGAGTAGAGTTGATACCTCTTATCGTGGACAAAGTTACATGTGAGCTTGTCAATTATTACGATAGTGTTCTTGACGATATCTCCGCGAGAGACAAGGTCGTTCAGCTGCGTCGCGAGCATGGCCTGGACAAAGTGAACGCCATCTGAGAGGATGATGCGGTACCTGTCGATGTTTGTGGTCGAGTTCGGGGGATTGGCCACCTTTTTGATGGAGAGCAGCTGAACTGTGTAACCAGAACCTAATGCCTCAATCTCTGTGGGAGAGGCTTCGCTGAGGCGCACACAGATACCTGCTGAGAGCTGCTGCTGAGACATGGTGGCTGAGGGGAAAGGACGTGTCGCGTTGTTTGTATTCATCTGTCTTTATTTGTCCCTGAATCGCGTTGTTTACACCAGTCTGTAACGAAGCCCTGGTGGATTAGAATTCCAGCTTTTGGGAAGAGTATCTGAATAGCGTCAACGACGACACAGTGGTCTGTAGCGCTCGCAAAGGTTTCGCTGACGGTTGGCAAACGATGATCGATAACGTGTACCCCACATATACGTCGCATTTTGGAAAGATAGCCATCACATGACGACCCACCATGTTCGACGACTTTGACGAATGGGATGAGCCCGACGACCTTTTCAGCCATGAAAACAATCCGCCAAAACTATATTCTCCACCTCAGGCGACGATGGATTACATCCAGCTCCGTTTCCAGCTTCCCAGGTTCAAAGTCTATCGCATCGTTCGGCTACCACGCTCCTTCACGTTTGCCAACCTCCACACGTTGATTCAGTACATGTTTGGTTGGAGTGACTCCCATCTCCATCGTGCAGAGGTTTTCCCCAATGCCGTGCTCCACGACGAAGAACAACTGGTGGGCACTATCAAGTCTTGCGGTCGCAGGCGGCCTCTCGAGGATCGCGACTTGGCAGATGAACGGCTGATCGCTGACTGGCGACTCTTCGAGCCAGAAGATAAGCCCATCTACCGTATACAGCCCAAAGTCAAGGACAGAAAAGACAAGATCGACGGGATTATGAAGATGGAGGAAAAGGGTGTCACTCTCGAGAGCATCTGGACACCCAACGAAGCTCAGAATGTCAGCGATGGACAGTGTTCGAACGCGCAAATCGCTGTCATTTACACGTATGATTTCGGTGGTACGAATGTTCCATCTACCAAACTCTAAACTCCTTACTACGTGTATTTCCAGACGAGTGGTACGTGCACATCACGTGCGAACGAGATGATATATTCCATCGTCTGGACTCTCCTAGTAATCTCCCCATTTTTAGAGACGCTCGAGGAGCAGTGAGTGTGATACCGCCTGGATCTAGGACTGCATTAACGGCTTATCTAGCCCCCCGTCGAGCATGCTACGTTTGATGCGTTCCTCTTGCCAGTTATTATTACTTTCTATCCATCCCGAGTGCTTTGGTTCTGACGCATTGCTCACAGGATTCTCATCCAGAGGACAAAAAGGTCTCTCCCCGACTCTTCGATGTCTCCTACTTTCAAGGTTATTGCGATGGTAAAGTCACTTCCGAGGCCCGCAAGACCAGACTTGAAATCCTCACGCTGAAAGAAGGTGAAGCGCGGTATAAAGATTCCCTACGAAAGCAGAAAGAGAGACAAGAGAGATTTGCTAATGGCGAAGCAGACGAGGGCGAAGACGAAGACGAAGAATACGAGGACTCGGAGGATGAGTATGAAGGCTTTGAAGGGTAGTTTTTTTAGAAGCATGTATCCTACCTTATCATCTGTCATTCTAGTCGCAAGTTATCCATGTCGTCAGGGATTGTAGGGATCACGAAGACTTGAACAGTGTCCCACGCAGTTATCTCAGTTGAAGGAAAACGCGAGGAGAACGTTCCTGAGTTACAAGTCTTGCAGGTGTCATCGGTGAAACAACGCCCGAAGGCCTATCGTCGAAGTCCACAATCGGAATGCCTAGACACAAACGAACCTCGAGACTACCAAACTAAAGCTGTAGGTCATGGACACCTCGCATTTTTGGAAGAGGACAAGTTCCAGGTCCGAACACATCGGGGAAGTTGTTTCCTTGATTTGCGCAAAAGTTGGTTCTTGTTCTCGACAGACACGGTATAGTGATGTCGCCCAAAAGCTTGATATCCAAGGATGGAACCCCCCGACCAATTTGATAGCAGATGAATTCCGCTTTCCGGCCGAAAAAAAAATCCTGTACAGTCACGGAGATCTGCGTCGTAAATTTTCACCACTGGTGAGAACCGTCAAGTTCCTGGTTGATCATGGTCGTGGTCCCCTTAGTGCCGATTATCAAGGAAAGACCCCTGATCTCAGCGCGGTCGCACATATACATTTGTCTTTGGTATTTTTCTTCCTGACTTCTCAGGCGCATGCTCGGCTGAGGGCTCTGGGAGTGGGTATAGGGTTGTCAACAATAATAATTACTTACTGCTAGCTAGTAGTCGTTCTCGCACCCAACAGCGAGGGACCGGGCCTTCTGCTTTATATCGTCTTAGTTATCCAATAGTAATGACGCTGATGCCTTGGTGCCTGCAAGGTACCTCATTATGATCCCTCAGCTTGCTCGGGCCAAGTCCTGTGCAGCAGCGATTCCCCACCACACAGTATCGCTGTCATCAAGGAAATTTGCGATTGAACACAACTTACATAAATCGAAATGTGTGCTTTTCATCACAAGCGCTCGTCTTCGAATTCCAGAACGTCAATAAGAATGGAAGACGATAGAAAAAGGCATCCACCATCTGTATCTCCAGCGGAGTTTGGCCGTTCCAGGAAAACCCCGCCAACGTTTCAAGCAAGCTGACGCCCCTTGCTGTCGGTACACGCCTCGCTATTAAAGGTACAATCGGAAAAGAAGGACGACATTAATGCCTGCTAGGCACGGCTTTTGCAGACCGTCATCTGCGGAGGTGCAGCAGGAGTCTGGATGCCTGGTAACCCCCACGCATGATATTGAAACCGGTGGTGCCCCAGCATTATTGACTCTTGAGTATACCATCCGACATCGACAATTGACAGGCAATCAATAATTGCCAAGGGATAGATCGACCGCTGAAACATTCACTACCAAGTTGTCTGACACTTAGACTCTCAACGGTTGGCCAGATCCCTCTGTTGCTTTAACAAGCCGTGATCACTACAGTCCCTTACAAGGCCATGTTGCCCGGTCACCGGAAAACGCAGTGGGTGAGGCATTCTCACAAACCACCTCTGACGGAAAAATCTCAGCTTCCTCGGTCTCCTACTTTCCTTTGCTCGCAGGTATGGGCTGGTAAGTCTATGGAGTCTCTCCAACCGACTTGGCTTCACAATCTACTTTTTCACCGGCTTTTGTTTATTCTTTGACTACCATCAGTTTGCTGTCGACAACCTTATCAACGCACTATCGCTTCCTGCGCGATGATTTCTGGTTCTGTGCTCTTCTTGATCACAACTTTGATCATCACCGCTGTCATCCCAGCTATGCCCGCAGCATCACCACTTGATCTAGGAGATATTATGGTCTATCATATTCCAGGGAATGAAATCCCTGCCAGTCTCCAGCCGGAAGCAGAGTACGTTCTAAAGCTCATAGTACGAATAAATGCTAATTGAGCACAGGAAATCAAAGATGGTTGGACCACATAGAACACATCGTCTGTTCATGTCAGCATGTATTTTCGGCTTTGAATACTTGATGCTATGCTTTGAATACTTGATGCTATCCCTGAACGATAAGGATCAAACCACGTGTTGCCCATCACTTTCACTTCGACACTTGTAGACACTTGTAAGTTACGTGGGAGTCGGGGATCGCATCGCATGCGGGCGCGTCGTGTAACGGGGCACTAACGTCAAGTACAGGAACAAGGCTCAAGATATAAATCGTTTCATCACCGCCTCTTTCAGCCACTCACCTCTTTTATATGGCCAGGGGAAAACAGTAAGTTCTCCATTTTTGAATCAATTGGGCAGCGGTCAGCTTCCGATGCTTGAAATGATCCCTGTCCTGATGTCTGTTTCCAAAATGTGTCCATCACTATGGTAAAGACCCGGGCGCCTCCGTCATCTCACGATTGACTGGATGTTACTGAGAAAGTGCTGCGGTCGATACACGGGAGCTTTGGAACCCGCGTATCAGTTCTATTGGAGGAACTAGTCAACTGCATGTACTGGCATGAACGACGGAACGATCACAGGCATGGCTGTGGGACCTGCGACCGTGGCGATCAAAAGTTACACATCTTATGAGCAGTATAATAATACATAGATTATCGGAAAATTCATACAGACGTTTACTCGTGCATACCAGGCCCCCCGTGGTTGACTCGAAAGAGGCTCATGAGTGACAAGGATGAACAATCTCAGACTTTGATTTCCACCTTGTTCTTTTGGTGACGTTCAGCCGGTCTCGACCTAGGGAATGCGCGGGTGGGCTCTCACCTTGTAGAAGGCAACGTAATCCTTGATGTGGGATGCCTTCTCGCTGGGGTTGGGATAATACCTGAAGCATGGAAACAGTTATAAGGTCAGGCACAATAGGCGCCGGATGGCAACTCGCCATGCGATGTCCTCTACAACATTTCCGTTGACGTCGGCGGAATAGTACGATGCAGTACTGTTGATCGGGACCGTAAGCGAAATTATCAACCTTGAATCATGTGTGACAGTACCCCTTCCACGGACAGACGGACCTGCGTGTATGCGCGGCGCCAATGAGGAGATAAGCCATTGTTTTATGAATAGGAGTGCTTACGAGGTGGCCGACCCTTTGAAATAGTCCTTCTTGATGCTGGCGGGCGGAAAGTAGTAATTGTTCTCTACGACGATGGTTGCATCGCTTTCAGCGAGAACGGTGTTGTTGAGAAGAACCTTGACCATGGTGATAGTAAAGAGACAAGGAAGGGCGCTTGTTGTGTGATCTGATATCGGCCGGAATAGACCGGAAAGAGCCGAAGTGCATCGCCGAGCGTCGGCTGCGATGGGACTGACTTTGAGTCAGACGACGAGCAAGCATCCAACGACGTAGCCAACCCCGCTTTGCGGGGAAGTGCGATGCCACAAGTCGAAAAGAATGGTACAACAAACAGCATGATCGGTTAGTTTTTCTTTTTTTCTCCTCCTAGTACTCAAACACAACAACTTTCTCAGCTGGCGCTGGTGGTGGTCTCGTCGCTAGCATAGCCACCTGTCCATTAGATGTCGTCAAGACAAAACTACAAGCACAGCGAGCATCTCATGGCCAACCAGGCTACCAGGGCGTCCTTGGTCCGTGCGCTTCCCTTGCCTCGCATAACTAATACTTCTCATCTCTTCCATGCCAGATATCGTCAAGACTACACTAAGACATGATGGTATCCGTGGCATGTACCGGGGTCTGGGTCCCACCCTCCTCGGATACCTTCCCACCTGGGCAATATACTTTGCCGTCTATGATGGCATCAAACGGCACTTCGGCGAACCTCCCCTCGGAGACCCTGCCCCGCCCGGAAGAATCTATCCCGCCGCTCAACCAAAGGGCTACCAACCCGTCATGCGAGATCACCCCTGGTCCCTCCATATCCTATCCGCCATGACCGCTGGTGCGACCAGCACGATATGCACAAACCCGCTCTGGATGATCAAGACGCGCTTCATGGTAACACCCCTTTTGCCGTGATCGTATGCAGGCCTTGACGACCATCAGACACAGTCCCGACGTGAAGTGAGGTACAGACACACGTTTGACGCGGCCCTCACCATCTACCGCACCGAAGGCATCCGTGCCTTCTACCGCGGCTTATTGCCCAGTCTGTTCGGCATCGTCCACGTTGCCGTTCAGTTCCCGCTTTACGAGCAACTCAAAGTATGGGCACGTGCGTCGCGTTCGTGTCCGATATGCAGCCGATGACTAATCTTCTATTAGAGGGAGACTCGACCGCACCACTCCGTAGCGGCACGATCCTTGTCTGCTCCGGCATAGCAAAAATGACCGCCTCGGTCGCCACATACCCGCACGAAGTTGTACGTACGCGACTCCAGACACTCCGGCTCCCTATCGCGGAGGATCTGTCCTCGGACGGCATGATCAAGGCACACACGAAACGGAGCATCATATACATCATTCACAAGATTATACAGAAGGAGGGCTGGACTGGCCTTTACAAGGGGTTATCTATAAACCTATTTCGAACCGTGCCCAACAGCGCGGTAACTTTGTTATCGTGCGTGACCTCGCTGCCTGTGGGCTCAAACTTAACGTCAGCATCAGATACGAGCTGCTCATGCGCCATTTGTCCTCGGTGAGATGAGACACGTGGCTCGCTCAAATACCTACAGAGATCCGTGCACACGGCATATGCGCCCAATTTAGACGAGACGGACGAGTTTTCTGCTCGCGGCTACTCACTACAGGAGGGACAACTGCGTCTTACACTTAATTTATTCCCTGCAGACGTATTCAGACTGGCCTATATATATACAGTGCTTGCCGGGGTACTCACTGCCTCTGATGCGTTTGTAGCATGGATTCTCTTGTCAACGTTTGAATGGGGATTGGAAGTCGGTACCAGGCGAAATGAGGAACACGGGACCTCGTCACGCGCTTCGTGCTGGGAATAAGAAAGCGCTGCTGTTTGGTCCATCAGAATCACGCTTCATTTATTAAATGGATATTTCCTCTCACTTGGCCCTGCGCAACTAGGGAGGCGAGACGCGTGCTGCTGCGGTAGGGGCGAATGCAAGAGGTCGTGTCGCACGCGGTCTCAATCCAGACCCCAGACAGTCCTCTATTCTCCATTTTTACTTGGCGTCATCGTCATTAGGAAACAAAACTGCTACGCTGTCGTATTGTATATCCCTGCCCCCAACCGTATGAAACACAAAAAGAACCAAAAGGAAAAAGTCAGCGGAAGTTGAAAGAAAATAAGGGTTCATGTATGTCCGTCTCCCCCCAGGGATCAGCCGTCCGTCCAGCGTACGTGTCCACGCGCAATACATAGTAAGCTTGGGCTGGACTGATTGGCGACGTAATGATAAGCGAGCGTGGTGACCTCCAGCAAGGGTGCAGAGGTGTATGGGGAGAGTGGAAGTGATGCTCATGCTATGTTGGCAGCATGGGAAATAAAAAAGCCCAGCAAAGTGTAAATCGAGTGCTTGCTTGATGCAATGAATGGACGAGCCACGAGGCTTTGCGCGTAGACAGGCTTGAGGTTGTTTGGGTAAGACTCGGAGGGGGATGGCCCACACAGGAAAGCACAGGTAATTACCGAATAGCGGACGAATGAAAAAGGACAGCTTGCGAACAAGAGACTGTCTTGGGAGGGGTGAAAAGTGGCAGCTGTGTAATTATACGGGTCAGAAAGCGAGAAGCAGAGAGAACATGCGACACCACGACACGCCACGAGGAAGAGCGACAACAGGAGGAGCTGCGATGCAGACAAAAGGTATCCGAACAACGTTTCGACCACAATGAGAACCGAGCTGCAAATAAAATAAAAAGCAGACGCGTACAAGAACTCCTGAGCTAGTGGTGTTGCACTGTATCACCAGCATCGCTCAGGGTCTCCACTCTAACTCCTCTTGACGAGCTAACACTCCGGATATCTCTGCCTTCTTCAGCTAGTTCGCGATTGATCAATGCATCTTCCTTTCTTTCTTCGGGCTCTTCCACTGTTGCACTAGCAAAATCAGGCTTTCGCAAAGCCTTCCTAAATGCATCCGCCATGATCGCTGCATCTGCGCCTGAGAAAGGTCCTTGATCTCCGGCAGAATGCGACCTTGAAATGTCCGAGACTCCGTCGGGAGATACAATCGAAGCAGGCCTGTGATGCTCTGAAGAAGTACGCCCTCCGCCTCCGACTACTGTACCGCCCAGTAGTGGTAACTGTGGTGAGTTCGAGTTTTGCGCATTCGCCATCATGGGTGAAGACGAGCCCATAGACCCACGGTGTGCAAGTCGTTCGCGTCGTCGTAGGCGTCGCATGATTAACCAAACAAGAACCCCACCTGCGACAATAGCAAGGAAGCCAAGAACCACGATAACCGCAATTGCCCAATGTGGGAAAGCGGAATTGTTGTCGGATTGTTGAATGCTAGCGGATGGAGCCGACGAAGACGAGGGGGATGCCGTTGACGCCACAGATGCCACGGACGCGGTTGAGAGAGCGGAAAGGGTCGACTCAACGGAGAGGGTGGAAAGAGAGGATTGTGCCATGGAAGATGCTACAGAGTCTGCATATGTCGTCTCTAGATGGAGAGGATACTGTCAGGAACCTGGACATCGGGTGTATTGAACGCACATACGCAGTGCAACGAAGGTAGGGTTAGTCGTCTGGGAGCCATCAAGACCCTCCGAGCCAGTAATGATCCAATAAAACGGATAAGATACGTTTCCCTGGCTTGGTTCCCATTTCAAACCTGCGTCACCGAACCAGCTATCATTCACGGGCAATGTGAATTCGCCAGCAGAGCCGGTTGGGTTTGGGACACCAATGCTACTAAACAAAGGTTGCAAGGTGAGACCATTGAAAAGGTATATGTTGACCGAATTGTTCTGATCAATTTGGGGACGCCGACTATTCCCTGAGACAGAGTCGGTATACCGAGGGAATCAAAACAACAATACTTACAAACGACCGCTGCATATTGATGCTGGTAGACCTGGTCACCGGCCGAAGGGAAGCACGTCACGTTATCATTGTTCGCATAAATCTCACAGTCGTACTTTGCTTGCTCTGAGGATCGGGAGTGTGATGAGAGGGATACGCAAAGAAAGGACGTGTCCGAATGAGGAGAGGAACGCACCGACTTCGAGACTGTCTGAGACAATGGTACCCTGCCTCTTGGAGAAGGATGGGGTGGGGCCGGGAAACGGTATGGGTGATCTCAATTGAAGTTTTAATGGTGGAGATGTTTGCGAAGGCCAAGGTTGGTTGTAAGACGGGTCTGAAGGCATTACAAGGAATCGAAAATAAAAGATTTGCGAAAAACGAGTCTAGGATTGCACGGAGACTGCGTGAAGGTAAAGCGAGGATGTGATCTTATGAAAGTAAAGTCTTGTGGAGATGGCCGAGGCGGGTGGGTGAAAAGGAGGGAAGGAGCCTTGTGAACGTCTTGCACGACGAGGACGATGCGGTCGGGGACGACGGCGGCAAGGACGGGAGGGTGCGGCGACGAGGAAGGGACGGAGAGCGACGAGTCGAAGGACACTTGACAGCGTTGCAAAAGCGAAACCCAATTCTCCCAAAGACCCCGAGGACTCTGATTAAGTAAGAATGGCTACATATGCTCAAACTAGAACTGAATTGATCACGTGGGTTGGGATATGTAACAGCTGGGTTATCCGCTCGTGCGGCCAGAGCTCAGCGCTCATGGATTTTGAATGGTTGGCGAATCTGTAAGCAGGTAGTTGATTCACGTAAATGTTCAAGTTCTAGTCGTACGTGCAAGTAGAACCAATCATGTCCGAACTTTTCGTGTCCCCACATGGTCATGCGCCGACTACCACACCGACCAACCCCGTGCGGCAATGACGACGATCAAGATGTCCAGACAGCCCGCCCTGCAACTTCCCAACGCCAGCAGACTGGCAGTGCCCTCTCCACGCGTTTTCCTCCACACCCTCTTCCTACCGCCCCGTCCGCTCTCCTCGGACAAGCGTTCGGCTCGCGGAAATCCAAGATCCCTCAGATAACAACGGCACCGGGCCAGCTCGGGGCTGGTGAGACTGAAACCGAAGCGGACGAACCAGTGAGCAGTCGCGCTACTCTATTCCCGCCCCACCCTCGTTGCAGGCAGTTCTAAACACACTTTATGTCCCTTCACCCCAGCCATCCCATCTCCCGACTACCCGCATCTTGCCTGTTTCAGAACCTTTGGTTCCTCCCACACTCGTCACTATGTTGCTTTTCGAGTCGTCCCGCCTCTTGTCCGTTGTTCCTGCCACGTGCGGGGTCCTGATCAATGCTTGGTGCTTGTGGTATCCGCCTGGCTACTCCCCCGTATACGCTTCATCGTTTGATCATTCATACAGTATACCAAGCCGACCCGTGCGCTGGGGTCGCCGTTGTCCACCAGATAGAGGTGACTATTTCATCGCCATCCTTTGGGTATGTGCCCTTCACCGCTTGTGTTTGTTTTTATGTAATGGCTCGGCAGGCACTTCTCACTGCACACCAATGCCTCAAGCTGACCACTGGCCTTTTACATCGTTGGCGTGCATATTACTCTCCCCTTTCCACCCTGATCCGCCTCCTGGCGTTACAAGCGATTTGTTGGCCCGCCACCCATCTCACGTTGGGCATCGTCGGAAGCCTAGGGGCCAACTTTAGCGTTGACGACCTTACCATCCTCGAAACTGCCCTTCTTCGATGGACAACGGCCCGTCCTGATATCTGTTGGGCAGTTATCGGTACGACGACGTGCGTTTCACGAAGCGTCCAAATTTGGGTCACAAGCAACCTATTGCTGTCGACGAGCTCGAACTCCAGAACCAACTTCGCTTCCGCTATTCCGGACCGGCTGAAACTGAGAAGAGGTACTGCGGGGGAAGAGACAAGAAAATTGACCGGGAGGAAGTGGGACTGGCGCATCGTGGCAAGAGTGTGCATACTCCCTGCGGGGTGCTTGTATTGTGCGATGGCATGGATTGGTGCTTGGAGGAGGGAAGCGGGAGGGTGTTGAGACGCCATACGTATCTCGTTACGACATCACCTTTTCTCCCTCCATCCACGCTGAACTTTGGGAGCAATAATGGAGATGCAGCTGCTATGAAGTTGGATGAAAAGGCAAACGCATGACCTGCAAAATGTATATTGAATCTAGTGATGTCAATTCATCGACTAAAATTTTTATTAGTCTTCCCAATGAGTTCGACGACAAACGGCACGATAACTACGAGCAGGCTGGCACGACACACTAATCGATTGCGGATCAGCACCCATTTCCACGCATTGAGTGTAGATAATAATGAGGGCGAAACAAGTGAGCTTGCAGATTGAGTCTTGACAAACTCAAACTTCGCTAGCTCCCGGCGAGATTTCCTAGTTCCCAGGTTCAAGACTTTCGAGCTTCTTCTGCCAACCGTTGGTATTGTCATTCTAAGCACTCTGCAATCGTGCACCCGGTACGAACCTGATTTTATTATCACCTCGAGCTTGGGGTGAGTGTGTTTCAAATCATATACCTAATTATTGTACCAATGAATCTTACATGCCCGTCTCAGACTTGTCAAACTAGGATAAGGGTAACAAGACCCAATCTCAGAAGTGCTACCAAGTGTAGACACACAACTAGTATTTACCTAGGATAAGGGTAACAAGACCCAATCTGAAGTAAGGTAAATATACAGTAACTAAAGTCAAGTAAGATCCTCACCTCAGAAGTGCTGCCAAGTGTAGACACACAACTTAGGTGAGAATGGGGAGTTCGAAGGGTAAAATACCTCCAAGACACATGCTCGCTTGACTCTGCATAACTCCGGAGTGGAGTAGGCGAGAATAGGCGGTCCACATCCAGAAGGTTGAAAGGAGGTGTCGGTATGCAGATTGGATCAGATCGGAGTGCCACCACGCTGCACGCATAACAATGAAACTATACTGTATTCATAAATGAAAAGTCTGAAAAGAAATAGTGAGATCTTGAAGAGATTGTTCCAGAGTTTTGTCGCAATCACTCTGGAGTTTTCCGGAGTTGTATTTTGACACTCCCACTCGAGCATAGTTGGAGTCCCATTGCCCTGATGAACTTCCAGTGTTGTTCCTGTGCCAATGGCTTCATTAGGATGTCAGCCACCATATCTCCGGTGGGGACATACTGAATCACCGCTTCTCCTTTTCTGACCAAGTCATCTTGGATGAAGTGATATTTCCATTGGATGTGCTTCATCCGGGTGCAGAATTGCGGATTGTGACTTAGAATGATGGCCGCTTGGTTGTCGCAGTGAAGAACTGTAGGTCTGGTCTGCGGATGTCCGATCTCCTCAAAGAAGGTCTATAGCCAAGCTAGGTGCTGTCCGGCATTGCTGAGTCCGATGTACTCCGACTCCGTAGACGATAAGGCTACCATGCTCTGGAGTTTACTCGACCACAAAATTGCTCCTCGGCTGCTAAGGAAAATAAACCCAGAGACGGACCTGGAGTTGTCTGGATTTTGTGACCATCTGGCGTCAGAGAAGCCATGGAAATCCATATCCATTAAAACTTTGTTTCCATTGAAACGGAGTTCCATGTCTGTGGTTCCCTGAAGATAGTGAAGCATTCTTTTTGCAGCGTCCCAATGACATTTTTTGGGGGCGGAGGTGAAATGACTGAGTGTTCTGACAGAATAGGCCAAGTCCAGTTGTGTCCCTAGCATGAGGTACATGAGTGATCCTATGACGGTCAGGTAGGATACCTTTGTTCCGTTTATCATCATCTCTGATACATATGGTGGAGTTGTCTTCCAGATCTGTCATAGAAAGCGAGAGATTATGGACTATGGGCGTTTGACATGGAGTGGAGTTAGCCATTCCGGTGTGATGAAGAACAGTTTCCGCATATTGCATTTGCGACAAAGAGATAGTGCGGAGCTTACAGTTGCGGCGGAGTTCAACTCCAAGGATGAATTTGGCTTCTCCGAGGTCGTGTATTTTAAAGGTTGATGAGAGAGAAGTCTTTACGGAGTTCATAAACGATTAGGTGCTGGCAGCAAGGAGGAGGTCGTCAACATAGACAACGAGGAAACAGACCTGTCTGTTTTTCTGGAGAATGTAAAGGCATGTTTCTGCATTTAGACGAGTGAATCCAAGTTCTCCTAACTTCTTGTCAAGAGTTTTGTTCCATGTCCAGCCCACTTGTTTAAGTCCGTACAGTGATCTTCGGAGTCTCCAGCAGTATCTGGGTTGTATTGGGACGCCTTCCAGAGGTAGGAGGTACAACTCCTCTTCTAACTCTCCATTTAAGTACACGGTTGAAACGTCCATTTGGTCGAGTTCCAGGTCATGCTTCGCGGCTAGAGCTATGATGGTCCAGACGGAGTCTAAGTTAGCTACCGGAGCGAAAACCTCTTGGTAGTCTACTCCTTCCTTTTGGGTGAAACCCTGTGTGACGATCTGGACTTTGTATCTATTGACGTTTCCGTTTTCGTTGTGTTTGATGCAGAATACCAGCTTTGAGGTGATTGGAGTTTTTCCCTTTGGTAGCGGAACCATTTCGTATACATGGTTTGCATTCAAGCTTAGGAGTTCTTCCTCCATGGCGGACTTCCATAGGTTGGCGTCCGGTGTAGGAGCCCGAGGCTCTCTACGTTTGTAGGAGACGTTTTTCAGGTATTCTAGGTATTGTCATCCGTCGCGCAAGACCTTCCTTCGTGTCCCGTGTCTATCCGTGTTGATCCAGATGGAGTCCGGTTCGGATTGTTGGTATCCGGAGAGTCCGCTCAGTCCGAGGAAGTATCCGGATCGGACATCTTATTCATGATTTATTTCTCGTTTTCTTATGTTTCGTCTCTCTGTCATACTTATCTTCCCCTGTTTTGATTCGGTTTGATCGTCTTGGTTATTGATGATGCAGAAAGGTGTTCCTGTTTCAGATCATTCCACCTTGACATACTTTGACAGTCCTGGGAAAATA
>JBBPUC010000041.1:0-83113 GCA_038094375.1 Tubosaeta aff. heterosetosa
AAGCCTGATCATTTCGACCTCCTTCTCGTAGCCCATCCCCGTTTCTTCCAGGTTCTGGCGAAACACCCCATCAATCAACCCTACGGTCGGAAAATTCTGGACGCCTGTGAAGCCCATGTTCTTGACCTCCCGCAGTAAGCGGGTCATGTCACGGAACGGGTCAGTGCCACAGATACCTGCAAGCACAGGCGTGTTCTTCACTAAAGTCAGGGTCTCGTTGGCCATCTCGAGCATGATGGCGTTGGCGTCCCCGTAAGGCATCATTCCCTGGGATTATGTCTCAGTACCCCTATATTCCAAATCCCTGAACCTTACTGCTAGGGATCCTCTCCCTGCCATCCGATAACGACCCGAATTGTACAGGATAAGCAGGTCCACTCCACCGGCTTCCTGCGTCTTTGCGCTGAGTCCAACGCCAGCACCCCCTCCAACGATGGCCCTCCCTTTCCTAACGGAGCTCTTCAGCCGTTCGAGCGCCACTTGACGTCTAGACATCGACGAGTGATCAGCGTTCGCTCGCTCTGGGAACCCTCGAGCCGTATACATCGCCTTAGCTGACATAAGCTTACTAGGTTGTTCGCTTCCTCTATCAAATGCCCCCAGTTATTGCAGTCGTCGGTACTTGTGATACCAAGTACGACGCGCTTTCTTATATCAAACACGTTATCAACTCAGACAAGTCCTGCAAAGCCATTCTTATTGATACCGGCGTCCGGAACCCCCCTGACGATGCCCACATCGATGTCTCCCGCTCGCAAGTGTTGGACGCAGTGTCAGGAGAGCATCTAGACTTCTCTTCCCGCGATCTCGCGCTCGAAACCATGGCACGCGCTGTCACTGCTACCCTTGCCGATTTATACACCAAAGGGGCCATCGCAGGGGCCATCAGTGCCGGTGGCTCCGGAAACACCACCATCTGTGCTACTGCCTTCCGCAACGCGTTTCCCATCGGCTTCCCCAAGCTCCTCGTGTCTACCATGGCCTCTGGAGACACCTCCCACTACGTCGGTGAGACGGACATCACGATGATGTACTCGGTCGTAGACATTGCGGGGATGAACGCGCTGCTCCGCACGGTCCTCGGCAACGCTGCGTCCGCCGTTGCCGGGATGGCGCTCCGGACGCACGACGCACGTCCGGACAAGCCCAGCGTCGCTGTCACCATGTTTGGCGTGACGACGCCGTGCATCCAGGCGGCCACGCAACAGCTCGAGGCACTGGGATACACTGTCGTTGCGTTCCACGCCACGGGCTCGGGAGGGCGCGCGATGGAGCGGCTCATCCGGCAGGGCTACTTTGTGGGCGTGTTGGATCTCACGACGACGGAGCTCGCGGACGAGCTCGTCGGGGGTGTCCTCAGTGCGGGGCCGAACCGCCTCGAGGCGGCGGTGGACATGTCCGTGCCGCAGGTGGTCTCGCTGGGCGCGCTAGACATGGTCAACTTTGGTCCGGCATCGACGGTCCCGGAGAAGTTTTCGGGCAGACGGTTTGTGCGGCATAACGCGTCCGTCACGCTGATGCGCACAACGCCCAACGAGTGCCGCACCCTGGGCTATATCATGGTGGAAAAGCTCAAAAAGGCTGTTCCAGAGAGGACGCACGTCCTACTCCCGCTCCGCGGGTTTTCTGGGATCGATAACGATGAAGGGCCGTTTCGGGACGTAGAAGCAGACGAGGCATTGTTGAACGTGCTGCGTTCCGCGGGGTTACCGTGTCCCGTTCAGGAGGTGGACACCCATATCAATGACCCATCTTTTGCGGGTACTGCCGTGTCCGCTCTCCACAGGATGATCCAGTCTGCGAACAAGTCTCTCTAGTGCGCGCAAGAGTCAGATAACACACTCCACGGCCATCACATGTGGCTAGAGTAGGAAAATATATGCAAAAAGTGTAAACAGTTACAACGTAGCAAGCAGGTGGATATCCAAGTCCTTTGACCATGTCCATGACTGCTATAAAAAATCTGAACACAAGACAGCGGGGTAACGTCTTATACAGGGGCGGGGAAACAACATAAGAGATGACACAGATGGAGCAAATGGAAACGTCGTGCTTTATATAAACAAGAGCGAATCTATATTCATAGTCGTTAGTACTTTTTTTTTTTCGCCTTGTACCCTCGAGCTTGTGTTTAAAATGGAACCCCACCCATACTCATGTAGTTTTGTCCACCAGCTGGCCCTGGGCTTGGGTGGCGCATGACGCTCTGATGCATGGCTTGTGTCTGTGGCATGCCAAAGGGGGAACTCATCATGCCCATCTGCATCTGCATCTGGAGCATGGCGGGTGTCATTGTAGCCGCCATGCCCGGCGACATGGCGCTGTACAATGCAGCGGGATTTGCCATGTTGGCCATCGTGTAGATGGTTTGTTGTTGCTGTGGTGTTGGGGACTGGGGTTGGGGTGACGACGCACCGGATCCACTACTGGGTCCGGCTGGCTGCTGAGCTTGCATCTTTTGCATTGCCTGCAACTGTTCAAAATTCAACGCATGCATGCATACAATATACAATAAACACACTTCATAAAATGCGAAATCCTGCAAAAGCGATGTCCTCGCAGGATGAGTGTGGAAAATACGCAGCATCTCTTGGCCGGCATCTGGCATGAGCTCCTGAGTATCGCGAGAGTTAGTGACGGGTTTGCGTTCGGCGGTGTTGCTAGATATATCGATCAGAAGCACCCTTACACAGGCCACAGCGACAGACTTTAAGCGTATGTGACGCAGGTTTGCATTGGGGATGTCGCGGACGAAAATCCACCGGACCTTGAAGACACCTTTCCACTTGTCTGATGCCCAGACAGTACTACTTCGCGTATAATCAACCTGGTAAAAGGACGTGAGTGCCTATTAAACTGGAGTCAAAAACCATACGGGAGTCAGCATTTCTGCCATGCCGCAAAAATGGCCACTGCAAGTGAACGTCAGGAAGCATCGAAGATTAATGAATGCCGCAATCACCTGGCGTTGACACTAAAGAAGAGGTAAATCGGGCCTCTTCCAGCACACTCCTTGAAGGCCTTGTCGAGGCGCTTATTCCCTGGGTCCGTTGAGCTCCAAATTTCATACTTGAGGGACTTGTGAACGTCATCTTCAGTGTATGACTTGATAACAAAATACCGCGCCTGTAACGAGGTTATCATTCATGCGGTTGAATTTCTAGATGAACGTTACCGACAAATGGCGGTCGAACATCGAAATGTTGGGGGTTATACCCCTTGTTGGAAACCAGCGATGGGAGGTCGACTGGTGAGCTGAGAAAGCCACTGAGTGACTGCAAGTTGTTGTCGCTCTGAGGTTGCTGTATCTGGCCTTGGCCAAAGCCCAACCGAGGCGCCTGGACTGCACCCATTTGGTTGAGGAATTGTTGGGGAATGGGAGGGACATTGGGAATGCTGCCTTTTTGACCTTGGTTGTAACCATAATCCAAACTCGAGTTGGAAGCACGTTCGGTGAGGCGTTTCTCCCTCTGTTCCCAACTATTAGCAACGGTCGCAGTGCCATCGGTGGTAGATCCGCGCTGTGATACATAACATCGGGGAGGGTCGCTTCGAAGTAGAAATACGTACCGAATGTCCAGTCGGCGTCTTCCGACCCTCTAGGTCGGTGTCTAATTGAAGCTTCCGTGAGGTCCCGTTTCCGGATTGCACAGCATTTTGGCGGATACTGCCTGTGAAAAGAGTTGAGCTGAATTGAAGCAGGGTAGACGGGGCGACTGACCCGACTGGAATGTGGCACTGTTCGAGTACAATTGATTAGCATTATTCAGTTCCATGGTGGACAAGGCGCGGGCAACATCATCGACGGATGCTCCACCCTGTCCGGAAAAGGCACCACCCGGTGTGCGCCAGTCGGCACTTCCGGAAGCGCTCCATGGGGAAGCGCGCCCTAGGGGGGTCCCAGGGTATTGGGTTTGCCCCTGAGTGCCATACTGCTGCTGGGGAGGGGGAGGGGAGCGAGGAGTAAAGTAAGACTCGTCATCGTATGGGTTGACGAGATCTTTTTCTTCAGTAAATTCTTCCTCCTCTGGGTCGGGGGGGCTTGGTGTCTGGCCGACAGTGGTGTGGTGACGAGAACCAGTTTGCTGTAAAGTACCCGCACGTTTGAGGCCAGAAGATGGCATTTGTCTCTGAGCATGAGCACCGTAGGTGAGACTCTGGTGACGACGGACGCCAGATGAAGGAGGGGGCGGAGATGGGACATGGGCTGTCGAGAAATGGGGGGAGAGGGGAGATGGATTAGCGGCCGAGGTCTGGTCGATGGCTGGGTGGTGGGGGACTTGGTCAGAGGGATGCTGAAGGAAGGGGTGAGTACGAGGACAAGTATGATGGGATGGTGGTTACCTCATCTTCGTTGTTGAAGCCACGCATTTCTCGTTCCCAGTCCTCCTCGTCGCCGTCGTGGCCGGCGATGGCGGATAAGCTGTTCATGGTGCGCGGTGTGAGGTTGCCAGATTTCGAGGCATGGGCACGCAGGGCTAGAGATGGGGAGTGAGATGATAAGGGGACGGGATGAAAGGGACCGACCACGTTTCGAGTTTGTTGGGAGGGAGCTCTGCCTATGGAGAGATGTTTTCTCTCCGACTGCGCCGACACCGCCGACCCAGTCCTCGTCGACGGGCTCATCGTCGTTCCAGAATTGGGGGTCCTGGGACTCCTCGGATATGGTCGCGCGTGCGCCAGCCCTTGCGGTGCGAGAGGCAGCCGAGATGGTATGGTGGCGACGCACACCGGTGGAGGGGGGCGAGACGGGGACAGGAGGAGGAGTGATGTGTTGGGACATGTGCGACTGAGGAGAGGGCAAGACGGGTATTCACACCCTTGACCTCCGCCACATGACAATCCATTGACAACAACGTGAATGAGACATGACACGGGTATGAAACGCTAGCTACGGGCAACTACTGGTTTTCTTCGGGCACAAGACCAGGAATGGCAAACAGGGCGACCGCAATAAACTCTGTAACAGCAGAAAGAGGGTACCAAAGTGCCTCGTTGTTCTGCTCGGAAAGCTTGCTGGCGGTTGCGGCGAAGAAGGCCTCGCGTGCGACGAGGAGAGCCGAGATGAGCAAGAGGATATACACGCCGTAGGTGGCGCCGGTCTTGGTGGTAGAATCGCGATAGCTGCCGCCTAGAGGGAGTTGGCAGGGGTGAAGTACATGAAGCGTGGGACATACCTTGGAACTCTGCGTGTGCGAGGAAGCCGGTTTGCATTAGGACGAGGATGGAACATACGAGGAAGATGTAGATGGCAACCTTGCGGAGGGTAGTTCCGGTGCTTATGGCGGAGGCGGTGGTGCCGAGGCTGCTCTCCACTGCGCCGGTGATGCCGAGAGCGACGGCAGCGAGCAACGCGAGGCGGAACAAGAGGCGGAAGCGGAGTATGCGGGAGATGGGGCCATTTGGGGGGTTTTTTGCGAGTGCAACGCTGGGGAGGGGTGAGGGGGGCCGATGGGACGCGGAAAGGACATACCGGTCTGTAACAAGGGTGTAGGCAGAGTAGAGCAGACCGAAGAAGCCCGTGTTGTAGATGATCTCAAAGGCGATGAGCACGTTCAGATCGTCCGCGACAGAGGACACGTGGGAAAGCAACGCGCGGAGGATGAACGCGACGATGCGGACTGCGGCGGTGAGCGGATGCGAACTGCGAACGAAAAAAAAAACATACTGGAACAGAAAAAGGCGAGGATGAAAAAGACATAGGACGGTCGCTGGATCGTCTTGGCCACATACAACGCGAAGAACGGCACGTAGAGAATCGCAAAGACGATGGGGGCTGCGAATGATTTGATGCCGAATCCGGCAGCGTAGTTGGGCATGGATTGATTGCCTTCTCCTTTCGTTCCGGCCCTATTTATATGCCACCGCCGATCCACCCCGCCGAAGTCGCTGCGTCGTGTCGACGCCTCTTGCCTGCCCTGTCACGGCCCGTCATCGCCGTCGCCAACTCGGCTGGCCCGGACTCCACCTGTCTCCTCTTCCTCCTCCGCCGGATATTCCCCCCGAGTGCCCTCGTCTCCGTCCATGTCCAGCACCGTCTGCAGCCAGCGGCACCCCTCATGGCGGACCTCGCCGCTGCCAACGCCGCCGCGCTCGGCATACCCCACCTCACCGTAGACATACCCTGGGGTGTCCATCCGTTCCCGGTCGCCCCGACGACCTCCCTCGAGCGCACTGCACGCGACGCCCGCTACAACGTCCTCTTCCGCGCCATCACCCAAGCACGCGTCTCTCTCCTCGCACTCGCCCACCACGCAGACGACCAGCTCGAGACTGCCATCCTCCGTCTCGCTCACGGCTCATCTCAGCTCGGCGCAGCCGGAATGCGGCCCGTACGCAGGTGGGGCATGGGTTCGTACTCTCCCCTGGCCTCTTTTGGCTACCACGGTCTCAATGCTTTCATGTTCCGTCCTCTCCTCCCCTTCCCAAAGGTACACACCGTCATTTCCCCATATCTCCACCCTCACATCATTCCAGGATAGAATTCTCGCCACTTGTCACGCCCATCAACTACAATACGTCGATGATCCGACAAACTTGCAGCCCCACATCACCGCCCGCAACGCCATACGACACTGCCTGCATCACGTCCCCCCCTTTTCACAGCCTGTGACATTCCCTGCCACCGCCTCCA
The DNA here is from genome assembly GCA_038094375.1 of Tubosaeta aff. heterosetosa. Lineage (NCBI taxonomy): Eukaryota > Fungi > Basidiomycota > Agaricomycetes > Boletales > Boletaceae > Tubosaeta > Tubosaeta aff. heterosetosa. The sequence continues at coordinate 6,635 of JBBPUC010000041.1, forward strand.
TTTCCTTTGACAAGGCAAAGCATGCCTTTCATTCATTGCGTTCCTTGGCTTCCGATGTTCTCGATCACAATAACCGACCCTATTCGGCTATCAACAAACTCGCAGCCGAATCTGACCGCGTCGATCGCAAAGGCACGTCTCACGTTATCCCTTGTTCACAGATATGACATCCCCTCACAGTCTCGCTTCACCTTGCTCAATCCGTCTTACCCTCCCCAACCGGCACGCTTCTTCTCTCGTCGCAAGATTCACTCCAAATTACAGACCCAGATGTGCGCGTCGCTCTCATTTTACGCGTGATGCGCTACGTTTCCTTTCACCCCTGGGGATCTCTTCGTGCAGACGCCGACAGACGCCAGCAAAGCATACACCGCATCGTTCGCACCCTATGGCTTTCGCCTCATTTCAAAAAATTTACTGCCGGCGGCGGCGTGCTTTGGTCCCCGGCTATATTCAATCCCAACAAGTCACTCAGGATTGGAAATTTATCCTGTCATCCTGACGACCGCTTTTGTTGGCTTGCCTCACGATTACCCCCCTTCGTCAAAAATCCACAACGGGGTACCGGCACCTCCTCCGAGTTGACGATCGACCTGACGAGTCAGCTCAGAGCTGCCGTGTCATCTGATAGTCCTCTCCAAGTCCTTTACGACTGTCGTTTTCTACTTCGTATCGATCCTAGTCGGATGCCAGCGTACGTGAGAGCTGCCATGCAGGAACAGGCGGCGTTCGTCAAAGTCCTGCCGTTCACCCAGTATTACTGGCCCAGGGTCGTCCTCCAGCATGAATCACACCCTGACCAAGTTCTGGCAGTGCCACAGAACTCCACTGACGGTGAACTCACATCATCATGGATTTCCATTCGGTGGATTCGCTTGCTGAATGCGACGTGAATGTTGTGCACAGCTTTCTTGTTCTTCAACTCCCATTTTGCACCTTGCCATATTTACATCATCTCAGGTTGATTAGCGAAAGCAATGTTTGTACATCAACAAAACTGGCAACACTTGGAAATGCATTTTCAGTGTTGGAAGGTGTCTCCATTTAGGTACAGTCATCTCGCTTCAACGCTTTTCAACCAATGAGAACACCAGAATCTCACCCAATCGACGGCGTAAGAGTGACGTGATTTCGCAGCTTGACAGATGCACAAACTCGGCGTTGCACCGCATGTTTGAGACATCGCTTCAAAAATCAAACTTGATGCTATGATTCTCCATCTGTCAAACGTAGCGAGCTGTGAGAAAAGTCGACTCATGATCGAAAACACCACTCACAGTTATCTCCCCGCCGCGATACGAGCCTCGTTTTTTTTTGTTCTTCTCTTTGCGGAACCCAGCCCCGCGCGTCGTGACAAGGTCGCGGTGTGCTCGTTCACCATAATCATTGGTCGCCCCGCCCTGCCAATCGGTCGTCAGACTTCGGCTATGGGTGACCGCCCATAACTTACCCTCGCTTGGTACCCATTGTCCAACAGCAACTCGGCTGCTTGAACCTTGACGCGCTGAAAGCGTTCCTTGATCTTTGGAGCCAACTTCTCTTTTTTTCTGACAAGTTCTTGCGACCTGTCGGTCACGGCGGTTGCCACAGCAGCCTTGTTTTCGGATATTTTGCGTTTTTTCACCACGCGCGCATCTGGCTCGCCCGAGTCTGACGTGCTCCCGTTCTCAGCTTTTGCAACCGCGTTTGTAGACACTTGGCCCACGCCCACATCCGGCTTTTGCTCTGCCTCCGAGTCTGATTCGTTCTCTGATCCCGAGTCTGACTCTGACGTGCTCTCGTTCCTGGCTCCTGTCGTTTCCTTTGCAGCATCGCTTTTGCGTCTTGTTGGCGCAAGGTTTGGTTTGGACTCCGGCTCCGAGTCCGAGCCCGATTCGTCCTCTGATTCTGAGCCCGACTCTGATGTGCTTTCGCTCTTAGCTTTGGAAGCCGTTGCAGCCTCGCTTTCGCGCTTCTTCACCAGGTGCATGTTCTGCTTTTGTGCTGGTTCTGGCTCCAGGTCCGATTCGTCATCCGAGTCAGAGCACGACTCCAAGCTACTCTCGCTCTTGGCTTCGGTAAGCTTCGCGACAGTGACATTTTTCCCCGCGCGTACATTCTCTTTTGGTTTGGACTCTGGCTCCGAATCCGAATCGTCCTCTGATTCCGAGTCTGACTCCGAAGTACTCTTGCTCTTGGCTTTAGTCCTTGCAGACCCGTTTTCGTGCTTAGTCATGGTAGCCTTGGCTACGTTGCCAGAGATTTTGCGTTTTTCTGCCGCATGTACATTATTTCCCTGTTCAGGCTCCGAGTCCGAGTCCGAGTCCGAGTCCGAGGCACTCTCGCTCTTGGCCACGATCCTACTTTGGGCAGGCTGCGCAGTCGCCCTTTTTTCACCTTCGCCTTCGCTCGACGAACCCTCGGAGGGACCAGAACTAGACGACTCAGCATCAGAATTATCCGAGTCCGGGTCGTCCGGGTGAGGACTCTGCTTCTTCTTGACTGCTTCGACTTTATTTGACTTGTCTGGCAAGTGAACACCTCCGTTAGACAACCCCTTGGCGTTTTCGCCGGCTAAGACGCGTTATGGGACACAAAAATGAAAGGAGAACAAGGGGGCGAACCTGAAGACAACGTTACGCTTGTATCGCGTTCGGCAGGTTTGGGGGGTGACGATATTTTGAATATGGTCCTTTCATCCTCGTCGCTGCTCTCTTCGCTACTACTGGTATCATCACCGTCGCTTTCAGAACCTGAGATAGAGATAAGATAAACGATACGATCGTTTGATAGCAAGCTTACCGGATGTATCTTCTGATTTTTCCGAGCTGCAAAAGTCGGCACTGCACGTGCATGATAAACCCCCTGGACTCACCTGGAAGCAGCACTCGAGCTTTCTTCTGAATCAGACGAGGAATCTGGTTACGTTTTCAAATGCCTGTTCACGAAGAGGCGAAGGAAGAGAACCTCACCATCAGAAGACTCCTCGGACGAGGCTGATGCGGGAACTTAGCCGTGGAGACAGGAATGGCATCGGATACATACACTTGTCTTCGCTAGACTCTGAAGTAAACGCGTGGTCAAGGATAGAGCACAAGGCGACGCACGACTTGGTATCTCCCTTTGCCTTCCACTGCTTGATAATGTCCTCGAGTGGTGGTTCGCTTTGCTCTATTTCATCGCGGAGGACGACGAACGGTTTAGCTGCCTTTTTAACGGCCTCTGCGGCTTTTGTCTGTGATTGTTGCTTCAGAAAACGGTAGATGAGCGTGTAAGTTGCTGTTGGAGCGCTGCTCAGTCATAAATGCGTCTATCGGCTCGTAGTCATACCAGCTATGTTCCCTCCCATTGTCCGAGGCAGAAAACAAAAAATCGAACGCGTCGTCCGCCAGCTGAACAATTTATTAGGAGGTCGCTCGCCAAGAAGAATAGGTTCCCACAGTCACTACCGCGCTGATGGCTTCCATCAAAGGACCGTCCACCAGTCAGTACGACGGGTCGTCTCTTCGTGTCGCCATTGTCCACGCCAGATGGAACAAGCTCGTCATCGACGCCCTGGTCGCAGGAGCCGTCTTAAAGCTCAAGGAATTGGGCGTCAAGGACGACAACATCGTCGTGCAATCCGTCCCAGGTAGCTTCGAGTTGCCCCTCGCGTGTTCCAAGTGTGTCCTTCCATCGCACCGTCTACACACAGTAACCTCTAGCAGAGTCATCGCGGGCGGCCGCATACAGACGGAATCGTCGGCGCCAGACCTGCTGGGCCTCGGCTCTACCACGCCCAACCCCTCCTCGTTCACCACAGAGCTCCCCCCGGCTCCATTCGACGCAGTCATCGCGATCGGTGTGCTCATCAAGGGCTCCACCATGCACTTTGAGTACATTTGTGACAGCGTTTCCCATGCCCTGATGAAGGTCCAGTTGGACACGGATACACCCGTTATCTTTGGCGTTCTGACCGCCCTCAATGACGATCAGGCGCTGGAACGTGCTGGTATTGGTAGAGGGGAGAACAAGGGTCATAATCATGGCGAAGATTGGGGGCTGGCTGCCGTGGAAATGGCCGTACATTGCAAAGGATGGTCGGTGGGCACGTTTTCATAGACAAACAAATAGATTGTTGTACGCTCTACGCCTGTTGAATTGTACTACTTGTCGTGTTCTACATCCGACGTCCATTTGTGTTACTCATCCAAAGATGAAGAAAAAGGTTCGTACGGTCGCTCGATTCATGGACATGTCTGGCTTTACTTGTTCTCCAAGGTCCTCCTAATGGGTGCGTCTGGTAGCGGGAAAACCTCGATGCGTTCCATGATCTTGTGAGTTGACTATGCGCCTACAAGAGTCCTCTTCAACGGCCTCTCGACTAGCTCCAATAATCCCGCATCCTTGACATCTCGCCTGGGCGCCACCATCGACGTCGAGCAGAACCACGTCCGCTTCCTCGGAGACCTCATCCTCAACCTATGGGACTGCGGCGGCCAAGACGCGTTCATGGATTCCTACATTTCCGCTCAGCGCTCAACCATTTTCTCGCACGCTGGGGTTATGATCTACGTGTTCGACGTGGAAAGTCGCGAAATGACCAAGGACCTCGAGTACTATCATGACTGTCTTGATGGGTTATCGCAGTTTAGCAGAGACGCGAGCGTGTTCCTTCTCGTCCATAAAATGGATCTCGTTCGTGAAGGTGAACGGTCTGCCGTCTTTCAGCGCAAGGTTGCAGAGTTGGAGAAAGCAAGCGGGGACGTCTCTGTCAAGGTCCTTGGGACGAGTATATATGACGAGACCTTGTACAAGGCATGCAAAGTGCTTTTTTCAACGAGTTGTGTCTGATGTGCTATACAATAGGCCTGGTCCAGTATTGTGAACACATTGATACCCAACGCTCGAAACCTCAATAAACATCTGCGAATATTTGCAGAAGCTTGCAGTGCGACGGAAGTCATTCTCTTTGAACGCGCGACTTTTCTAGTTATCGCTACATCATCGTTCTCCGACACGTCCAATTCTACGGCGTCTTGTTCACTAGACCCAAAACGCTATGAACGTACTTCGGAATTAATCAAAGCCTTCAAACAGTCCTGTTCGCGATTACGTGAAGAATTCCACTCGCTGGAGATGGAATTCGCCGAGTTTACGGCCGTTCTGGATGAGATGACAAAGAACACGTATGTCTTGGTCGTGGTTCATGATCCTGTTGTTGGTAAGCAAAGCGTCAAGTGAATTTATATATCTGCTAAGTTCTCGATTCAGAGACTGCAGCGATCAAGATGAACATTCGGGTTGCAAGAAAGAAATTTGAAGAGCTTCAAGAAGGAGATACATTGATAGAGTAGGGAAAATCAACTTCTATTTTCATACTACAGCAAAGGTAAGTGCGTCGTTTGGACGGAAGTCGGGAACTTGAGACATTAGCAGATATGCAAATGCTTTGCATGGTTAAGTAGGCCTTTCATTCATAACAAAGTGCTTTAATCTAGTTACAAAGAACAGACATAATTGTACACTGGTAACGACGTTCCATAGGTATGAAGAATGACAGGATACCATCAAGCGCATGGTACTCAGTGTCTCCTCCCTCTACCCTCCAATATATCTGCATTCCCCTCTTGGAGACGCATCTCTTCACGTACAAGATGTTCTACGTCCGAGTACTGGATCAGGGTTCCCACCAAAGCATCCTCCCTTCCAGACAATACCTCTGTGAATTCAACGATGGACACGCCAGTGTTGTAGTAGTTGCCAATCTCAACGCCATCGGCACATGTCAGCAGCCCATGTGCCCGCAACGCCGAAAGAAGAACCGCGATCCAGGCCCCATGAGAGACAACAAGAATGTTGCGTGACCGTTCCATCGAAAGGCCTCCCTCGATCGTTGAGATCATGTAGTCCACGATCGATCTCAGGTACCAGGCCAGACACCTCTCGCCAAACTTCACGCCTGTTTCTACGGATGGCGCTGGCTTCTTTGAACGCGCAAGTTCACCCTGCAGTTCACCCATGTACTACTGCGCCAACAGAGTACAGACGATGAGCGTGGAATAGGGATGTGAACTTTGCTTACTCGTTCGCGGATCGATGCGTCCCGCTCCAAAACAATATTTGGATGGTGCTGGAGGATGTGCTCCGCTGTCTGGAAACGAATCAGTCCCGAAGGTCGACGAGACAAGCACCGTTACGACCTTGGATGCTCTCTGGAGGTCACTGCTGAATGCTCTAGCAAAGCACACGCCCCTCAAAGCTTCGGCCACCAACGATGCCTGCTTTCGCCCAGTCTCATTGAGTGGCACATCTAATTGACCCTGTATCCTGCGCGTCTTGTTCCAATCTGTTTCGCCGTGTCGCACGATGTACAGGCGGAACTGAGCTGGCATCAGAACGAAGAGAGACAAAGAAGGGAGCGTGTGAGAGTTCACGAGTCTATTCTACAATAGAGATAAGGCCGGTGCTATAATCGGAACACTTATAATCAGGGAAGTAATGCGTTAATCTCCTGGATAACGTTACTAATCCTCCCATCACTAAACCTAGATTTCATCATGCCCATAGCCTCCTTCAGTTGTAGTACTTGTGTAGATTGTAGGTTCGACGTCATGCCTCGATCTCGTGCCTCACAGAGCTAATCGTGCCATCAGTGAATAACATACGTGAAAGAAAATATGCATGCTCACAATGTTTCCGAGCGCAACCGAGGCTCGATAGGCCACTTCAGAGTCCCCCGTTTCCAACCTGAGTACCTGCGACGAGTTAATAAAACAACCTCACAAACATAAATATCCAACCTTGAAAATAAGGGAGAGACACTGATCACGCGTCGCTGTGTTAGCGGGTGTTTTCAGGTGAGTGCACGAGAAGCTAAGAAGTGGCTCAGAATTGCGTTGCTTATTTCCACACCAAGAAGACTGACTTGAACAACACCGACGTCAGCGCTACCCGCTGTGGCTTCGTAAGGAGATGGTATGGAGTCTGACCCACTGCCTCAAAGACCTGGTAGGCAGGTCAGGAAGATATCGAGAGACATGCGCGTTCATTCACCCGTTGGACCCACTGTCCCTCGCTTACCGGAGTATCATCTTGGAAGCAGTTGGCGATAGTGCGCAATAGTAGTAATACATTAGTCTCCTGTGGCTTCAACATCGGGCTTTGGAGCGACGCAACAGACGACCAGTCCGACGCAATGAATAGGCGATCAAAAAATGACTCCTGGCTTCCTAGGGCTGTTATTGCGTTCGGGCGGTACGCGACTACCAAACGGCAGAGGTCCATCACTATTATCAGTACGTCAATCGAAACGAACGCCGACCTCTCAAGGTGGCAGCACGCACCGGGGAATCTCTGAGCAGCTGGCCAACGGCCCAGAATCGATAAAATTACTTCAACGTGCGAATTATTCAAAGTGACAGAGGCAGGGGACGTCGGATTTGAAGTGATATGAGAAAGGAGTGTGAAAACTTCCTCAATCAACACATGTTCCTCCGGGTGCATTGCGAATGTTTTAGTTGTCTACCACGCATCCATTAGAGTGGTCGTTATTGCACCGTGAAAGACATGCGACGCTCACAGTTCCATTGCGGAGAATGTCGTCGAATTGACGCAATTTGGCCTGCATGGCTGGAATATTGGATTGCTTGAAACCCACAAAAATTTTCTACGATGGTACCAGTCAGAGCACGTGGCAACTCAAGGCACAGCAAACGAACAAAGGGAAGAATCTTCGTCTGCGATGGTCCTTGTAAGGCACCAGAATAGCGAGATGCGCCGGTGTAAGGATCCGCATACGTAGATGTAGGTGCGGCCGAGTGTGTTTGGCCACCCGAAGGCTGATACCTCGACGCTCCTACGTGGATAAATGGGTATGGTTCATTCATCAAGCCTACACGCCTATTGCAGTGACGTTTCAAAGCTGACCTGTGAATGGGTCGACATAGTTACTGTCACCTCCGAGGTTCACTCCTGTGGTGTTCTTCTCTATGAACTTCACGACTTCATCGATGTAGTTCATCGAGATATTGTTTTGCTGCAAAAAGCGTTGTGCAGCCTCGTAGGGGTTCTCTGCACAATATAAGCAAGCACTTACATAGGTCTATTGCAGGCTGTACTAACCGGAGACATTGTATGGGAGTTTCAATGGGGGCGCACCCTCTTGCACATCCACGTCAAATACGTAATCATATTCCTTACCATCGTAGAGCTGTTTACGCCCGGAGCCGACAGCGTCCACGACTTCACCGACCTTTTGCCAGCTAGAAGAGACACTATCCCACTTCCACTGGTTCAAGATAGGCTTACTAAAGCTAACTGGATGTAATTCACCTGGTGGGCTTCCACGATGTTCCCATTCCGAACCATTTTAACTTCTCCGGCCTTTTTTCCTAATTTTGTTCTTCAGCATATTGAAACAAAGAGCTGGCAGAGAATACCTGGAGCAACCAGCACTTCTGGACCGGGCAAGTCAGTTCTTTTTACATCACCGACTTGCTGTGACGAAAGCGCTTGGTTGGAGACCTGGTCTTCAAACGCTTTCCGGTTTGCTTCGCTGGCCCAGCGATCTTCCGAGTCACTGAACACTCGAACGACTCCGTCACTGCATCCACTGATGATGTCATTGTTTGACATAGTGGACACACACCAAACGGAGATAGCGGGGTGTATTATGACTTGTGCACACTCTCCGTCTAAATTTCCACGGGTGTTAACCAGTAAAGCCTTGAAGATCGTTCAGAGAAGCCATACCACGCCATACTCGCACAGAGCGGTCCTCACCAGCGGAGACGAGGTCTCCGTTGGGCAGAACTGACACACTGTATACAAAAGAAGTGTGCCCAGACAATGCATAGATTAGGTCTCCGCCCATTGTCCATACTCGTACCTCGCTGAAAAATGACATTTTTATCCATGCAAGTTATGCATCCTCCTCACCTGTCGTTAGAGCAAGATGCGAAACCCAGACCGGGTACTAATGCTAGGCCACGAACAGCATCACGGTGACCCTCGTAGGTTAGTATTACTTTGTTGCGTAACCACAGCTTGATGCTCCTATCCGCAGATGCTGCGGAGTGTCAGAAACGGGCGACAAAAGGGAGATATGAAAAGACCTGTCAAAAACTGTGAGTCCTCCAAGGCGAGAACCGCCCAGACAGATTGTTGGTGACCCTTGAGATCATATTGAAGAGTGAAATCTTTCCAGACTTTCGCAGTCCTGTCTTCATTTATCCATTGTTAATTTCGAAAGCGAAAAACTACTTACTTGTCCCATGAACCGGAAATGATGACGCCGGCTGGGCCAACATAGATGGCGCAGACGTTGTCTGTGTGTCCAACTAGACTATATTCAGGGTCCTCTTTGTTCGACGAGCCAAGCTTAAAGATGTTGATAATCATATCCTGGCCCCCGACAACGGCGTAGCCTACAAGGCAAAAGCGTGCATCACTCTGTTTCCAGATAATGATGGAGAAAGCTCTGACCTTGCGGGGCGTCCACAGTCGGGGGAATATACCCCACTGCGTTGATGAATCTAGTGCCTGATCGGAGGATACAAGCGGGAGAGAAGGATGAAGACGAATTTCTCAGCCATGATATTGCGGTTGAATCGCGTGAAGCGGACAGGACAAGATCATTCGTCGGTGATACCACTGCACGGACCTGCGAACATAAGGAAGTCTTCATTAGATCCAATGGAGATCACTGACATCGGCGGAGTGGCTCGACAACGTCGCTGAGAGTTTGTAGGGCATAGTGGGAGATAATGTATAACGTTAGTAGTGTATTTACTATTGCTTGTGTTTGGCGCTGTAATCTACTAGGTAAGAAAATGCAGGCCGCGATTGCAAGAAAAAACCCATACGGTGAGGAAGTCGGGGGTAGAACAGAAAATCACAGCAGACACTGTGCCGTGTCTACCAGGCTTTCCAGAAGAAAGTTGAACGTTGAATGGCAACCACAAAACATGATGGAAATGTACACCACGCTAACGGTCCTACGGCCATAAGCAATCAAAGCAGTAGGAAGATACGGAGGTGTCTACTATGCCGTGCACCATTACTTCATCTCCTGCGAGGGCCTCCCGATGCAGACGGTGGACCGTAGGAATCGATCACAACCAGTTGCCAAATCGTGAGGGGTTCTAAAAAAACGGAAGAAATAAACTTCAACACAACAACAATTTCACACTTTAGGGCCGACACTTCCGATATCGAAAAACCGACGCAAAGTACTTCGTGCTTTTTACATGGACCACGTTCATACTACAGGAGGGGGAGAAAGGTCACCACAGAAGTGTAGGGCACGTCGATATGCTGGATGAATCTAGTTTAGTCGCAAAGGTCAACTCCTGTCGCAACGGAGACTTTGATCCTTTTTGTTGTTTCGTTGGAGTCGCCCGCAGCCTTACGTTTTAAGTTTCCTTGCGATTGACGAGCAAGAGCGAGTGTGAGCAGGTTCTGAGTTGGCTCTTGAGTTTGTGAATCGTGGTCCGGGGTCTCCACCCAATCTTGCTCTAGGGTGGTGCAGGGCTTGGTGGACGCATTCCTATTCAAAAAACATCAACCCAACAGGGCCTGGATTATATGTGAGATCTTCAAATACTTACGTGTGTCCACGTGCAAGATGGGATTCAACAATCTGAAGTCAAAGCACGAGGAGGTCATGCTAATGAACAATACTAATCGCAGCACTGACCGTGTTTGTTATGCCCAAGAGACGTTTCTCAGCTTGGGGTTCCGGGTGGAAATAGTCGCGATATGCCTTGCTTTTCTTGGATGAAAGCAAGAACATAAACTTCGTTTTGTGCAATTCCCTCTGTGTTTTCTTGCCCTTGTTCTTCGTAGCTTTCTTGCTGTTTTTCGCATGGCCCCTTAAAGAACTGACATCGTCCGATATCGCATTTTCGGTGGTAATAAATTCTATTGTACCAAGTCAGGCACTTCAAGTAGAACGAAGAAAACGTGGCTAGCCCTCATCCTCTAGCCTCTTGAGTAATTGGTTGACCAGAGCAGCAGTGCAACCTAGAGAGAAAACGATGCCAGTGAGTAGTAGCAGTGACCAAAAACACGTACGAACCGATATGCGCTCTAAACTGCATGGCGGTAGTGGGTCTGTGAACTTCAAATACCTTAATTGCGCGCCTAGTGGCTTACGATGAACAATTCGTCACCGTAAGCGTATGTTTTAGGCACCTGAATAACGCGAGACCCTTGAAGCAGCTGATCATATCAGCATGTGTATTTTTGGGTATAATGTCCCATTCGGGGGACCGCCGCAAGCGACAGTCAAAGCATATAAATTCGGGCGGGAGACGCTTGTCTTGCAAGCCATGATACCTATATACGATTCGATCAAAGAGGTGTTACTTTATAATCAGAGCTCACCCCATGCACCTAGGGAGATTGACAAGCATCCTAAGTCAGGGCTACAGATTCGTACAAATAACAAGAGGACCACTGACCAAATATGACGCCACTTGTTGCAACCTCCTTCGCATAAAATCAAAGAATCGTCAGCCTAAGCGAATATTTTAGCTGGGCGGCGTAGGTTCCGTGAAAGACCTTAGCTGACCGTTGTCCCACAATCACATTCAACGTGGGTATCATCTTCCATCGCACTGGCTCTTCTCACAGTCCTTGCCGTTCTACCGAGTAATTCAGGAGTATCGTGTTTCAGAGGAATTTGACTCTGAGCGTCTAGTGGCATATCAAGAAACGCGAAGGGCATAAAGTGCTACGCATACCTGGGTTTATCCTAATCCCAGTTCTCTCACTTGTCTCGAGTTTCTCAGGGAGGGCAAGAGCATCGATTTGTTGAGTGGAGACAAGAGAATTGGTGGGGGCGTCCGATGGAGGCAACGAAGAAATTCGTCGTAAGCTCGGCATCAGCGACAGTGATTGCATATCAATTTCCTGTGTCGCGGGAATCGCTTGTGTTTCTCCTATATCTGGATAAACAATCTGTTTGAACGGAAGGTTCAGTCTGCTAAGCCTAAGTAATCTGTGTATCTTACGAGGTGCCCAACATGGGTTGGCGTTGGGTCCGGTTGGCCCCCATATTCGACTATGTTGTCACCTTTGCGCTGATCTTCGTTCACCGGAACCGGCAAAATCTTCCCTTCGTCTCCTCGGACACCAATAGGAACCATAGAGACATTGGCGTTGCATCGAGCCAAAACAATGCCTTCATCAGTGATATTTTCTCCGGGAGCATCTTCGTCTGCATCTGTGTCCGCATCCCATACCACATTTCTGTTCAATGCATCTATCCTCTGGAGCTCTGCATCCTCAAATCGAAGTCGAGCCTCTTCAATAGGAGTTAGCTTTGGGGGACAGCGAGTTGTGAGACCAGCAAATGTGGCGTTGTTGTCCTCGGTGGAGGATGGAAGAAAGGGCGAAATGGAGACGACTTTCATGCTCACACTGCGACACAGTCAAATCGCCCTAGCAACCCTGAAGCCGAAGACCTACCCATGCCAACCAGTCTCCAGATTACCAACTTTTATGCTTTCTGGTATTTCGGCTGCTCTGTGGGTTGTGAAGAACCATCTATTTGAGTCGGCATCACCGGCTCGGAAATGTGGTGGCTGGTAGTCGTCGGGGGTGTCGTCATTGAAGAAAAGTTTAAAGTTTCCATACCGACATTCTAGGACCATCATTTTGGGAACGGAAAGGCGCTCGCAAAGGACTCACTTGGTAATGTCTCCATCTGTGAAATAGTAGTAACCAACGTCTTGATCATCAACTGTTGTCATATGGTAAACAGGGCTAGAACGATAAGTGATGTGGAATATACCTTGAGGCTGCGCTTTACATCTCCGAGGGTAGGCAACTTTCCCAGCTTGAGCGCGTCGACGACTGGATCCTTACTCGTGAGGTCCAGTGACATTCGTGACAATTGATCTCCTAGAGACATGATGGGAACGATAGTGTCCGTATTTGGAACTTGGTAGTACTTCATGTACGTTAGCTTCAAAAAAAACAATGGCAAACGGTGAATACCTGGAAATTGAAGGTGTAAGCCTCGACAATGCTGCGAGACCTCATGAGTTCGATGGTAATAACAAAGTCGAGAAAAATACTTGTTGGGGTCTTTGTTGTCCTATTAAGCAGATTGAAAGAATAATACAGCAAAGGGCACAAATGACTTGCCAGATATATAGCAAAGATGAAGCGACGAAGGTACCGCTTCTCAATGGCCTCGAAAATGCCCTTTTCCTGGATGAAACATATAGTTGGACCCAGCGAATACAACTAGATAGCATATATGCGTACCAAATAGTCTAGAATCCTGTCGCCTTCGTTGGTAAAACCCCGCTTTAGACCCACGATGGCCATACCGCTCGGCCTGGTCTGATTGTCGAACGATTCAGCGGGAAACGTTGATGGGAGTCGACCAGACAAGTGAACTACGGAACGATTGGGGGAAAGTCGACCGGTAGACTTCCTCACTTACATTCCGAAAAGTTCTCGTAAGGCAATAGTCCCCTGAAGAGATGCTTAGCTGGTTGATAAAGTGCCAAGGGCTAGGTACCTCAAGTACGCAATGCATCCTAATCCAGCTTTCAGAAGTGTCTCGACGCAGCGCAGGCTGGTAATGTTGCTGAGTGTCTGCAAGAACATTAGATCTTGATGACGAGAAACGTTCCTTCCCAGATATCACCTGTACTTCACTATTAGCCGCTATGACCTGGGCTTGCATTGTGGAAAGTGATCGTTGAAAGCGAACAAGACAATGACGATGTGCAAGGTCAAGAAGAGGTACGTGACTGTATCAGGACGCGCTCGCGTTTTTAGCCTCATTGATCACGTGGACGGGTAGCGGTGGGGGGGTTTAGGAATGTGGGATGGGGCTGCAAGACTAATGTTAAAGCTTCTGATTCTCAGCCCCATGGGTCGTGTGGAGACCACGGCGCTCCATATACAAGCCTTGTCACAGACGGACATCGAACTTAAGTAAAAATCTTGGTGAAACAAGTTGCATAGGCCCTCGCCAGCGTATAGTTCTTAAGATTACCCCGCCCCCACCAAGGAGGTTATTCGAGCGTCAAAACCATCGTTGCGAATAGGCATTTCTGGAGTGTAAAAAGGGTTCTTCATAACTGCGTCCGCATAAGCCTCGTAAACCTTCTGCAAAACAGACTCAGCAATGGCCTCCGATAGGGAAGTCAGCAACACGAATTTGGTACCTTAATTACAAGTTAAACGAAATCCCACCACACCATCGACCAAAGACATGCGCACCGGTTGATGTCAAAAAAACGGTCATTTTGAACGATTCCCCTTCGATGACTTGTACTCCGGAACTGAGCCCAGCGGGTGAGAGCTTGCTGGTGATAGCGTGTATGCCGTGCAGTGTTCCGGCAAGTACAAGGTACTCGTTTGAAGTTAGCTGCGCAAGGCCAGCTGAAAAGAAATCTGGAGTCACTCAATCGTTCCGACGAGATGAAATTGGGCACAAACCTGCGAAGTTGCGCTGATAGACAAGCCCACCAGCTTTATTGATGACCTGCAATACAACTCAGAATGCACATTGCTCCCTGATAGTACTCTTACCCAAAGTCCAAAGATAGTCATGTCGAGTCAAGAAGAGAGCATCAAAGTTTGTAGTTGTCGACGCGGAACCTTCAGGTTCACACGACAGCCAACTTAAATTCTTCTGGGCATGAGACCCGTCCCCTTTCGATTTGTCGCGTTCGGCATCTTCGTTCTTCTGTCATGGGTAACCCGGTCCAGTCAACTTTCAAGACTTGGACAGAGGGACCTGACCCAGCTATCAACGGAACAAATGCGTGTTTTAGTGAATTCCGTAGACCCGGTCAAGAACATAGATACGCGGAATCCTGACTCTCACCTATCAAGACTTATGATTCCCCGTCCTGGTGCGTTGTGCAATTCTACCCTCAGATTCGTTCCCCCATGCCCACCCCAATAGTTGGGAGCGATAACAGCACCTCTGTTCGCGGACATATCACTTCTACATTGAGAGCTTTGAATTGGCATGTCGAGGAAGATAGCTTCACAGGGGATACGCCATATGGTCAACGACTCTTCACCAATATCATTGCCACGAAGGACCCAATGGCCATGCGCAGAGTCATAGTTGCTGCTCACTACGATAGCAAATTCTTTCCCACATACCCGGAGAACCAGGTACATCCTGCAGAGGCACGGACATGCTCTACGTCGTTGACAGATTATAGTTTGTAGGCGCCACAGACTCGGCGGCTCCGTGCGCGATGATGCTTGACCTCGCTGAGGCCTTAAATCCCCTTCTGGACGACCGAGACCGACAGCTTCTAGACGGGCAAGAGGATGACGATCTCTCTGACACCACGCTACAGCTCATCTTCTTCGACGGCGAAGAAGCATTCAAGGAATGGACAGACTCCGATTCAATCTATGGCGCAAGGTGAATTGGTTTCCAAGACTCAGTCCCGAGTGTTAATGGTTGCAGACATTTATCCGAGAAATGGGCGACAACATACGTAGCTCCCCATACAAAACGGCGACTGATCAACCATTCGATGACAGAACTAGGTGGAATCGAACACCTTGTTCTCTTAGATCTCTTAGGAGCACCCAACCCACAGATTCGTTCGTATTTTACCGACACTGCATGGTTGTTCGATTCACTAGCTTCTGCCGAGCGACGGCTGCATGAGTCCGGTACACTCATGAACTCGGAAGGTGCCACAGGTTTCCAAAGCTTTTTCGTCCCACGTCGTGGTAATGAGTTGAGCCATGGATACATAGCTGACGATCATTTACCATTCCTGAGAAAGGGTATAAACATCCTTCATCTCATCCCTTCTCCCTTTCCTAGCGTCTGGCATACACTGCGGGTAAGTGATAGATCATACGAAAACCACGATTACCGCAGTTTGATTTTTCAGGATGATGCAACCGCTCTCGACATATCGACTATGAGACGTTGGAATCTCATTTTACGAGTGTTCGTATCAGAATATCTGGGCCTACTGCCGAAAGTAGGCTCGACTCAGATACGACATGGACACATAAATCGCTTCGAGAGCGAACTTGTGAGTCTTCTTTATAAATGTCGATGTTGTTGAACTCAGGTTGTGCTTGCTTAGTAGATACGTCCATAGTCATGATGCTTGGGTCACAAGGCTCAAGCGCTCGTTGGTGTAGTCTTTTGCAAAGAAAATCTCATTACCAATGGAGCGTGTTGAAACCGGTGACCGAGCAAGTTCGAATTCAAATTACCGACTGAGAAAAGAAGTTGGCACACCTTCTCCCAAGAACCCTCACGCAGTCGTTATCAGAGCCTTATAGTACTTCATCAACTCGGAGGCATCCGTGGCGATCTATTGCGATCAACAACATTTTCCGACAAACCATCATGATAGAACGCACCAATTGTTTTTCCCGGCCCTCGTCCAGACGACCCTTTGCTGTATCCATCGTGTCTTTGCGCGATTTTCGCATCCGGACTGACTGGACCTCGGCTGATTGACAACGAAACATAAATAAAGACATCATATGTGAAAGAGGACTCACTGTCTTCTTCTCCTGATCGGATTACCTCCGTACGCCGAGGAGCGAGCTCATCGAGAAGGGAAGAATAGGTTGAAAACAGGTCATCAAACTTTTCCTGCCCTATCCCATCAAAACTGCCACCCTGATCGATGCCAAACGGTAAACGATGACCTTGTTCTCCTTCGAGTGATCCTTCATATTCTGAATGTTAGCATGCTTGCGCAGATGCATCTCCTCAAGCTGGTTCACTAGCCCGAGTATTTCATCACTTCGCTTTTTCATAGAATCATTCTATATGCGCTGGAAAATTGAAGCACTCACGCGTATGTATGTGTTTCTTCCGCAGTTCTTTCTAAATCTTCTCGCATCGCGGTGAAGGCAGAAGTAATCCTAACCTCAAATGTTTGTTCGGATTTCGCTGTGTGTTCTACGGGGGCTCGACTCCTAGGTCTTCCGTTGTGGTTAAAAAAAAAGTCACCTTTTTGTACTCTGCGTGTGGAATCAGAGGACGTCATTAAAAAGGGAGTGAAGATCTACCGGAATGAGTCTGTCTTGGCATGATTTCCTACCAGGTTTTGCGAATTTAGTGAGTGGGGGACGCTACAGCAGGGGTTACCTTTGCGGTCTGAGTCCAACATTGCAAGGTAGAACAATCAGCTTGTACTCATTACGATTCAATCCAGTCGAATTGTTACCATAAGCCATGATGATACACCTTGGTGTGCAGCGTAATCGTGTAGCGTACGGGATTAGGCTAAGCCAAAGTCATCACCGGCGCGGACTTGGCGTCATATGGTTATAACGAATTACAATGAAATATAACGTACAAATTTTCGCCTCAAGATGGATTATAATGGGTTAGCACTGCCAATCGCAATCCGCTATAATAGCTTTACTGCTTCTGTGATGGAGGCGGCAAACTTCCGAGTCTGTCCAACAACTCCAGGACTAAGCCGAGCCCAATCAGGCCAAAGCTCTCTAACCCGAATTCAACGGCTTCCCCAGGAGGTGGGGGAGCCTGTTCGAGGCTAAACAACCATATATCCCATGCAATAGCTAACTTTTCCTTCAGCGCGTTTTCTGTGAGCTCTTCGAGCCTTCCAACGAGCTGTTCCTTCGTCTCCCGGACAAGGAATCCTACATTTTCTCTCATCGCGTGCAACCTGGCACTTCGGTATCGCTTCTGGGTGCATTTACCCAAGATAGTCCCGATCACGAGCTCTTCCTCACGAAGTCGAGATCCAGCTACTGAGGATAGTGAATAAGTGCTCGACATGTATGTCAGCTCTTCGCGGTATTCAGAATAGAAAGTTTGTATCCGTGACGTCCGTGTTTGACTAGGTGCTTCCAGTAGTTGACAGCGGACAAGCGGCCAAAGGACCTTCGAGATTGGCTGTGCTTCTGCTTCAATCTGGTGATGGGGATGAGTGCTTGACATGTCCTCCAGTTTGATGTTGCGGAAGAGATGGCCAAGAGCACGGTCGGATTCATAGTAATCTGACGACCGAGGAGTATCTTCTTCAGCCATATCCCAGTCCGGTTTAAATCTTATAAGCGACCTTGGCAAATCACGGATATCCACTTTGTTCCCATTTTTCGGGTAATCCACAGCCCAACTGTGCATCTCTGCCAACTTGAGGCAGACCGGATCAAGCGTTCCAAACTTTAGTATATGAAACCAAGGTTAACGAGAAGAGTCATAACGTGGTGCATAACAACATACTTTAGACTGATCTGTAAATCGCGAGGACTAAGAGGGAATTCCCACATCTCGGGAGATGACTCACCTGCCATCACAATATGTTTCTTGGAAACCAGCCCCTACGATTTTTGTCACCATTTACGCTACATTTGAGGAGACAAAGTCACATACCACAACATCCGAGTTAATATATTCGACAATGAAGTCGCAGACGTCATCAATCGTGCTGGGTCTGTCGAGCTTGAAGGTAGGAACAGGGGTATAAGAAGCAGGGTCATGGTGCTCTGGCACTAAGAGATCTCCATATTGGATGACTTCATACATATCACTAGGGTTTTTGGTCAGGCCGTCGATCATGAAGCCCGAGGGAAAGGGGAACACATACCCGTCGAGATCTCCTCCCCCCAGACCGTTTGGCAGCGACCAGCTCCCTTTCGCGGGAATTTTATGAGATACGAATTGTCAGCCAACAACACACTTACCAGTTGTTGGGAACACGACTACATTCCTCAAATGACCAAATAAACAGGGATGGTCCTCAGGAGGGGGTCCAATAGCATATACTCGTTGTACTACGCGTTCATAAGATCCTGTCCGCACGGTGTGACGATGACGGCTCACCGTCTCCGGGGTGAATGACAGGACTTCGAGATACGAGACACATCCCTTGGAGGTAACGGGGTTTCTTATCTTCAGGACATTGTACACATGCTTCAGGCTATTAAGGTTATAACTTTCAACAACTGGACTAGACACACACCGAAGATCTTCCCTTGCGGGAGACAGTATACATCCTGCAGACCTTTCGCAACATAAGCCGGGCCCTCGTCTGCAACCCCGACGAGCATATAGCTATCCGGAATCGGGATGCGCGCATCGTGCTTCACCTCACGTAGTACGTGATTTACTGCACACGCACGAAGTTGCGCCAGAAACGGAGTGTCCAGCTGCTGCTGCAGGTCTTTAGGCTTAAACTCGAGTCCCAGTACATTTAGTCTCGTGAGGATGTCGGCGAGCCGGTAATTGTAACACAAGTGGTGTGATTCAAGCAACTTTGCAAATAGAGTAGCAGAATCGTGCGCCATTCGTGCGTCAGCCACAGCTTTTTTTTGAAGGTTCATGAAAACCTCTTTTGGTGCACCACGATCTTCAAGTACCATCACCAGCGGTCTGGTAGTGAAGAAGACGATGAGAAATATGCGAAATTATGAATAGAGATTAACACAAACCTGTTGAGATGAGGTAAGTTGGGCTTGGTGACAGCACGGGCAATTTCTATTATCCCGTATTCCTCCCCGGGCACGTCGAATTTAATCATTGAAGGCCGGACACACATATGGATTCCCTCTAATCTTTGGTCCACGGAAACGACACCCTTACATCCTAAGAAACGGATCTGATACTATGCGAATATTTGGATGAGGCAGTATTAAAAGCAAAAGCACTGAGCGCAGGACTTACGGCGGAAGGTGTAATAGAATTAACTAGGGAAGGGTTGTCCTTGCACAGGGCCTTATAGATCAGCTCTGCCAGACCAGGTGAGATTGTTCCAACACCGTCAGTGAAATTGATGCCATTTTCCTCAATGTCGAGTATCTCAGACCAATGATCCCTTCCAATCCGGACGGATGGGTCCGTTCCAGAGAAGGCTTGCTAAACCATGGTTAGTGAATCGTGGTAGGATGTAAGGAAGCATGTCTTGCCGCCATTCGTGCCCCATATTTAGATGGGCTCATGATAACCCCTCTGAAGTCCCCAAGGGAATTACGAATGGTCTGGGCAGTCACCGGCCCTTTTGTCGGGTGACGAAACGGGCAGAGGTACCAGACAGCGTGTTCCCTCAGAGCTGAAGATGAATAGCCCAAGAACTCGAAATGCCTGCTAGCAAGATCGAAGCCCTCTTTTAACAGCGTACCTACGCGCTCCTGCAGGTAAGATGCACCATCGACATCCCGGTCCCACCTATACTGAAGGCGATCTTCGTCACGGAAGTCAACACGAATGAAATAATCCTCGTAGCCTTCATATTCACGTATGACCCTATTGGATTGAGTGATAGCTGGCCCTTCCAAGAGTAACCGCGTCGGAGTGAATGTAACATAGTGACAGAAAAAACGTCCTCCCGGAGGAGTGCATCGTGGACGCTGTGATTTTTTCTTTACGAGTTCTAGAACACGCTGAAAACATTCGAATATGCGCTGTCCTAGAGGACGACGAGCAGCGGTTTCAACAAAGCGACGCATGATATCACCTGCAGTGTTCCCGGCGCAACGAATCAACTCTTGAATACGCGGCCGAAGCTCCATCAGCTCCGCCGTATTTGCAACACCATTATGGAGGAGGGCTTCGATCTGAAATGCAACTCGCCAATTCGAAGTCAGGAGCGGGGAACGCAACCACATCGCAATCTCGTTGAGTTTCTTGCGACCAAAAAAGTTTTGGCGTCCATTCGCGTCTATAGTTATCCCTTGCTTGGGGGGTCGCAGTAACGATGTGCAACAGTAGTCCTCAAATCTCTTCAGGGTATCCCTAGAGTCGTAATCATTGACATCAAAGAGGATGATGCGCAGTTGATGTGCGTAAGGGGCAACGACTGCGTGACCAGCATTCAAAGATCCAACACGATGTCGGTATTTGCCTTCCTCCCGGGTGCCTGAAAGAGTACGAAATATTTCCTCTTTTTGGATAATGGGAGGTGTGAACAGATCAAAGCAAACATCTTCCCGTCGTGGGTGAGGAATAGCCTGACTCCCAATACAATCACCTACAAGGATTTCCGAAATCATGTCCCATCGCCATTTTGTTGATACTCGCAAACCGAATAATGACGTTGTAGAATGTTTCTTCCTGTGTCTCATCGCCGATCTGGAATGGTTAAGCAACGAACAATCGCATAGCTTGCTTGGCGCGGTGTACCTGGACCCGAATGCATTTATGTTCATATTCAAAGAAAAGCCAACCCATACTCCGCCGGCGAAGGTCTTGATCCCATTCAATCGAGAACGAGCGGGGGTCCCGCGGGTGTGCGTCTCTCGGGTGGTAGAAAACACCTAGACATGACAGCGAGTGCCCAGTCAGTCACTGTTTCAGTCTCTAAAATGACCAACGAGAACAAACCGATCTGAAGGTTCGCAACTAGAAATGGATCGCGAAGATCGTTGATTCTTCGTCCGTGGTCTCTTGCAATATTTGGATCAATGAAGGGGGCCTTTTCCAGCTCAAGGGTCAAGGAATGTCCAACCATGTTTGGGTTAGGGAAAAACTTGAGTTTCTTTCCCTTCACCACTACGCTGATCTGACCCTTCTCGTTGAGACGCTTAAACTTCCTCCCCAACAATTTTGTCAACGTGAGTGTTCCAGTACCACCATTCTGGACTCCTCCCGCCTGACTTTCCTTGAGTCGAACCCGGAAATTGGGTAAGCGCTCCTCTGGGCTGGTAACAAATATCCCCGGAGAGATATGGAGAACTTGGCTTGCGATAGCTGTTGTTACCTCCCATTCATCGGCTTTGAAATCAACGTTTCTGATATCGAATTCCATGGCAATAGCAATGGGTTGGCGTGAGACGAGCCAGGCTGTCGTTACGAACAATAGATGAGTTTGTAATGCCAGGAGATGCGACAACTTTTGTCACCGATCGATTATCATTTCCCATTCGAGGATCAGTGCACGTGACATCATAAACATTGTCAAATTAACCGATAAAGAAATTGTCGGCTACTGGAACTGAACTCGAGCGCTACCAGCGCTCTGTGACGGCATCCATAACAACCTGGCTGGGGTTAGCACATATTGCTAACTCAGTGCTTTTGTTGCAGCCCAACCCGAGTTGCACGTATGTACCACACAAATGTGAATATTGGTCTGGATAGCACGAAGATCACAACGGTACTGGCCCTGGATACTCCATGATATTCCACCCACGCCTAATCCTGCTGCCATGTCAATGTGTAAAATAGTAGCGCACTTCATTTGTAGGGTATGCCTGTGGAAAAGAAAATTATAAGCGACAACTACCTTGAAGTAGGCAGACAAACCGTTCTGAAGCTGCGTAATTGGTTAGTGGAGTGTGATTACACGGATGAAGATAGCTCACTCGCTGAAATTCATCATATGCGGTACTCCTGATGTTCTCATGTGCATTCCGTATAATACCCACCATCCAATCCGCAGCTTGTCGCTCGTTCAATCCAAGAGCGAACCGTTCCTTCAATCGCTTGATGGTTACTTCCCCTTTAAAGGAAGGAAGACCAGTGCCCAACATGAGCTGCGCCGTGCTGACCAGCTGATCCGCATGGGGTCGTAAGGCAAGAAAGGCTTTGACAGTCAGTTGCTGGAAAAGTTCGTATCCCTGTGAATGTCGACCGCCCATCAGGATGACCATTTCATGATTGAGTTTGAAGGAGTTTGGCTCAAACTTGACACCCTTGGTCACGCAAATGAGCGAAGTACCCCAAGGTGATAGAGAGCACTTACCCCAGGCCGTAAATATTCCGATATCATGTCAGCATCTCTGGCACACTAAAAGTAGGGCAGACTTATCTATGTCAAATAGAAAGCCGAAATCTTGGCACCGTCTAGTGAGTAGTACGTACTTTGATTTTGCGTAGAACTTACCTATATGTACGATGTGTCCTTCGCCATCGATCATGATGTTGCCGTTGTGTCGGTCCTTGATCTGAAGAATATAACATGCCACAGAATATGCCGCCATGGACTGGATAAAGTTAAGACGGGCTCTCTGGAAAGCAACAGTTTCTTCTCCTCCATATTTAGAGACAAAAAAATCGAGGAGGTCATTGACTTTGGCACGACCCATTTCATCCCGTGACGTAGCATTTGGTACCACGTCAATTACTCCGCACTGACGTAACACATTTAGCATATTGAATCACTTCAGGGAGGAAAACTCACCCCAGGAGCGGTGGCTGTGACCCTATATGGGTAAAGGTACAAAGTCAGTCCGGCGCCAGTGAAGATATTCTTAAACATTGCGATGATCTGAAGCGCAAGGACATCTTGGCGACAGTCATCCCCAACTTTGAATATAGCTTGTTGCCAAACGTCGAATTCTTCACGTTTCTCAGTGCCAGAAGCGTCGAGTAAAGCTTCGGGATCGGTCTCTACCACAACGCGTTCTTTCCTCACTTTAAACGTAGCCATGAAAGGAGCCTAGAATGTCGATTTACCAAATCGGCATTGTTAATCAGTGAATGAAATTAACCTTCGCGTGGCTCTGCAACGGGCGGCCAGATAGTTTGTCGATGTCGATAACCTTCCCATCTGGGTTACTGGGGAGGTAGACGCCGACGTCGACCCGGATTTTAGCCATCTCTTCGTCGATTTTCGCCTTGAAAAAGAAGAAAGATGACCTTTAACGGTCCCGGAAAAGAGGGTACACTTACCTTCTTTTCGGGTTTGGGTCTCTTAATATATGGTCTCAACTTTCCCGATATTGACGTTACTTGCTGGAAAAATTTAAATTCTCTATCATAGAATGACCTTGCCTCCCCTGACAATGATTCGACCACCAGATTGATCATGTTATCGAGAACTGGTTTCATGGGGTCTTCCTAGAATAAGAACCTTAAATGGTGGTCCACCGGTAGGTTTACAGGGCATACTATTTCTGCCGCGTCATCCTTGAAACAGTTTGCTCTCATGTTCCATATGATTTGATGACAAAATAGCTGGGATATCATAGCGGTTTCAAGAATGAATCTTGCGATATAGCCTAACATGCATTTCATTTCCGTGATACCTCCTCATAAGGCAAAAACTCACCAAAGTCATCGAATCGTAATGCCTGAACTACTTGCGGTACGAAGAAAAATGTCAAGTCGACCGGGTGTTCTTTGAGAACACGGTGGGCATATTGAAGCAAGAAAGGATCATTGTTGTGCTTTTTCTCAAAAAACGTAACAGCAATTACTGGTGGGACAGAGGCCCAGAGCAAGATGTGCTGGCAAATATTATCAGTTAATCTTGGGGTTTCTCTATGAAGTAGGCGGACCTCTAGTTCCCTCCTCTGATTGGCACGTATGGCATCATCGATCAGATAGCGTAGACCTTCTGCGGTGTGCATGACGAGAATGGGATTTACGCGAACAAGTCTTTGGACTTCTGCGTGTGCTGAGGGACTCCTAAAGCGCTCCATCATATGGATAGCTATAGCTGGATCTATCTCCCAGACGTTGCGTACAGTTACGGGCCAGTTAGTCTGTCCAGTTATTAATTAGTTGTCCGAGAAATTTTGAACCTATCCTCACCTCAGGTATCGTCCGTTCGAGTGTCCCGGGGTAATCGTGACCCCTACTAGTGTCATTTGCGGGATTTGACCATACTGTGAGTCGGTATATCTCATTTTCTACAAGTAGTCGAAGTGGGTGATTTATATTCTTAAGACGGGCTGTGTAGACTGGATAAGAGTTAGTACGATCTCTGGAGGACAGTAATATTTGTACACACGCGAGCGCTTCGAGGTTGATTGGGCAGGGGGCAAGCTAGATAAAGAATGAATGGCTCTGATTGACTCAGTCTGAAGATGCCCAAAAAATTCCATGAGGATTTTAATGTCGGCGTCTACTTGAACACGATTTGGCCCAAAGGGCCATCTTGGGAAACCATTAAGCACCCGAACAACAGAGAAGCAGTGCCACTTACTGAGGGCGGACAGCAAACCAGGCATACGCGGTACGATAAAGGTTTTCGCGCGTCGTACACTCGGAGAAGACATCTAAATTCGAGCTCTTCAACGTTTCAAAGCCAAACAGAAGGAACGAGTAGCGTAGTTCGCGAGAAAGTGGATGCGTGCTGAAATAGGATTACCAGACCATCTGCGTGCTTTGATGTGTAACCCACCTGAACAGCTTGTGAGCGTGGGTAGACCGTAGGACAAGTTGCTGCATGAGGAATATAACCGCCGATCGACGATAGCGGGCAGCTTGCAATCGGCTGAACAACATTTGGAGAACGAGGGTATGCGGTAAAAGAAGGCGCCGTGCGTTAGAGGATGCGCGATCGATATCTTCCTTGTCAGTCGGACTGTACCCTATAGGGTGATAAAATGGATCGTCATAGCTGTGAGTATGGATACGTGAGTAGCGACGGATTGTGAAGTTTGTAAAACACTTGACTTTAAGCTCTGCGAAAAAACTCCCTTTCTGTCTCTCACAGTCGCAAACCAAGCTGCCAAAATCTCGCTTGTCAGGACAACTTCGGCAGCCGGCTTCTCCGCTATCACCCACGTCCAAACCTCAATGCCCGCAGCTATGGCGGAAGGTGTAAATACCTCGAATGGTAGAGCGACGAGGTAATGGAGGAGAATATATTCGCACTGCCAATTTCGGTCAAGGTTTCGGGTCGATGGTATCAATATATACCTTATCCAATGCTATGAGAGTCGCCGCGCAACGGAACAATAGACGTTTGAGGTTCTGGACTGTCAATGTACTAGTCTTCTGCTGGATGGCTTTCATGGTATCTTCCAGTTTGTTTTTGAGTGCCAGAATGTCGGTGAGAGTTGCATTTTGTGGAGGGACTTTGTCCAGGATATCTTGGGCTGTATTTGACATGAATTAGCCACCGTTACCATTCTTACAGGACTACCTGCCTTTTCGACTAGCTAAACGTAGGCCAGCGGCTTCGCCTGCAAAATAGCTTTTACTAGCAAGTTGGCTGGCAAGCACCTTTGCGCGATCATATTCCCAATTATACAGGGAACGGAGTGAAGCTGAAATATTTCAGAGATCCAACTCAGCATCACAGCATTACTTACTTAGCTGCCGATGTGGGGGTCCAAAAGCTTTGGCAAACTTTTCTGCTATAGATGCGCCAAGTTCAGATGTGTCTGAGCCAGCGAGTAATTGCGTCGCGGCAAGGTATCTCTATTTTGGGTGTTATACTTTTACTCTGCATTACATCGAGATCTGGAAGAACAAAAACCTGGAGAGTTGTTTGCAGCTCTACTGGAGCACGGCTCAAAGCGAGCTCGAACCAATTGCTTGCGTGGCGCTGTAACTGCCTTAAAATCTCGTTTCTAACCTTGTAATCATCTGTTAATTGTAGGCGTAGGCCTGTGCGTTCAGAGTGGAATTCATATGTGGGATTATACTAGAATGACCACGTGAGAGGATAGAACATTTGATCAGAGCATAACACGGACCTCGTCGAGGTACTCATTCTCGCATGCTCGTCTCAGGAGGGTGAGACACTCGAGAATAGCGTACACAAGGGTTGCGTCGCACATCAATGACGGAAATGAGGTGATCAATCGATTGAGGTACCTCGAAGCGACCTCGCGAGCGCGCGCGATACGATGGGTACTAGCCTCGAGCAAATTGCATAGTTCCGATGACAGGTGATATGGGAGCGCTTGTTCTGCAGCCTGAGCATTCAGATCAACGCTGGATTCTCGAATTATCTATTCTCTCCATTAATTTTTTCCAAGGCCATTTGAAAGAGAAGGGGTACATTATCGGCGACAGCGTCCATGCAAGCATTCAGACCACTTTGATTGTTCAGACTTGAATTGATGAAGTAAGAAACCAGAGAAGAGGGCAGGCCAGCCGCAGAACGCATAGTCTCCATGTCATGCATAGTTAAAATAAAAATGACCTGGCCAGGTGTCAATGACCGTAGATCGTTTGCTGTGGAAGGAATATGACGCGTAAGATAAGCACGGTGCCTCGCCAGGACCTTGCAGGTGGTCAGTATTTGACATTGTGAGAGTAAACAAACCTACAGAATGGGCGTACTCGTGTCTTACAACCGTACGATACTCCAGGTCACTCACCGCGTCCGATATGCCCTCGAGGACCAAACGTGGCGTCTTTGTTGCAATTCTTGCAAGGGCAGGTAATAACCATGCCATGGCACTCTTCTCTCTTTCGTCCCCCGGGATAGTGAAATGGAAAAGAACGCATAGGAACCATAGATTTCGGAATAAATTGGTTAGCTCGGGGGTAGAATGGAGATGCGGCTCGAAATCGGAATGATTCAGAAGTGCCTCAATAGGAAGCAGAAGCGAGGCGAGCTGTTCTATCATCTCTTCCGTCTGACGATTTCCCTCGTCATCGATGACGGTATCAACAGACTGGAGACAACAACTGACCTTGCCATTGTGGCCGACAGCAGCCGCAATTTGGATGGCGACACCTTTGTCCGAGAAGAGGGTGAGTAGTTCTTCCAAGTATATGTCATATAGATCGGGTCTTCTATCAATTTCTCGAGCGAGTCTGGTCTGTGCTGCCAATACCTGATCGTACCAGACTAGGTAACTACTCCAAGTTTTCGGGATATTCTAACGCACCATATTATTGGAGAACCTGGGATCCTCCGGATTTGCTGTACGATTGATGGCCGAAAACGCACGAATGACATCCACGAATGCATCCTCGGGAGCAACCAAGGCTAAGTCCACCAAGTTGTATGCAATAGCTGCCTCCACCGTCGGTTCCGCCGTGCGAAGCCTTTGCAAAAGCATGGAAATAGTGAGTTTCGTTACTTCTTCCTTGCCGAATTCTAACGCAAGTCGCGTCACGATAGATATCGTAGTAATGCCAATGTGACGCTTCTCTTCATCAGAACGACCCCGAAGACCTCCATCCTCACTTTCTATGGTAAGCCGATCAGTCGAAGATGACAAAGGAGGTGTATAGAGCGGGTTGTGCAGTGGCTGTTGTGACGACGATTCAGAAATCTCTCGACTTGTTGCGGCAATGTAGTTTAAGAGAGAATACATGTTAGACATGATAGAATCCTCTCCCGGGGCAAGCTTTCCAACGAAGTCAGCCAATTACTCTCACAAACTTGAACAAATGTCCCACCTTGATGCACAAACCAAAGCATTTCGCGGCAGCCGTGAGTGGTGGTGGAGAGCGGTTTTCGGTGCTAAAGGTAAACTCAAATATCGAAAGAGGTGATGTGACGAATCGACGTAGATGGGGTACCAGCTCCTTTGCAATTTCAGGGAAACTTTGGACAAGCACAGTCATTGCTTTGAGAGCTGCCTCCTGGACCAAGTTGTCCATTATAGGTGTCTTGTCGCTCAGAAGTAAACCAAGGCATGCATAAAGGTCGGGGTCAAGTTCTCCCAAAGCGACTGAACATATAGACGCTAATTTCTGTGGGTTGGTAAACCATCTACCCCCTACCCTGTTGTTGAACACGAAACTCACCAAGCTTTCAGACATCGTCTCCCAAGCATACGTATCAATGGGAGGTTCGGTGTCCATATCCTGTATCTGCACCAGAAGGTCCCTGAAACACTGCAAGGATCCTCTCATGGTAGAATCTAAGGCACTCTTCATTGCTTCGTCCTCTACAACTAACTTCTTCCCAGATCTTTTCATCAAACTCAACCAAGCCTTGTTTGCGGCAGCGGCTTCCTTCAGCGGCTCTCGATACCAGATACCTTCCGCCGAAACCGGAACGAGAGCTTGCGCAAGAACAGTCCACTGTAACTCCATGACACAGCACACGATGAAATACCCACTAAGGGGTCTCCCAAAGTTTATGTAGCGCGTGATAAAAGCATGAGAGAAGAAGAAAATCTCGGATGAGTCGGGATGAACCTCTGCTTCTTGATGTATGTCAAGTAGAAGCCGATTTATGCGTTCGAGGATGGGGTCCTGGACTAAACCAGCAAGAGCCTGAGATAGAAGCTCCCACTGAGTTGCTGTCCAAGGAAAAAGCATCGAGGTGATAGCACGATAGAGACCATGCACAGAGGGAGTTAGCTGTGTCAGGACCTCGAGAGCTAGCGCATGTCAGCAATTAATTCAAACTACAGTACCCAAGAATACTCACGACTTGCTAACGGGAGTTTCTGTACTACTTCAGTGATGAACCGTAGGATAGTGTCGACTGCTTGGTCTGCTCGATCAGAGTGAACGGAACAAATGCTTAAGATGGCAGAAACGGTCGAATAGACGAGCTGATCAGGGAGTGCCCATTCTATTAAATCAAAGAAGAGTCAGACAATAAAAACACAGCTAGAAATACACCCACCGTCCCAAGACAGAGATTGGTCATAGTCAATGTGAGGCGCATCATCCAAGATACCAAAGAGAATGGTAGTGAGCGTATCGATCTCGTTCCGAACAAGCCTTTCCGGGAGGTTTACAACCATCTCTCCGTAAGCAATGTTACAGTGTGCCTGTGCCTCCGTCTTGCGAGACGATCAGATAGAAGTTGTAAATATAACAGTTTTAAGCCGTACCATGTATATCCTTCTGGGCGCCGGCGCGTCCTGTATCCTGCTACTTGACTTGCCATTGACTTTCGGAGGTAATTGAGCTCTAGACTGCATGAAGTGTTGAATACCCATTAGGTCTTCTTCGGTGTCTGGTTGGTGTGCGGCCAGGTCAGATAGAATACGTTGACGAATGTTGAGTTCCAGACTAAGGCAATGATTGACCAATGATAAAGAATTGCACAACAAGAAAAACAAACCAATCCATAACTTCAAAGTCAGTAGTTGGACGTTGAAATGTTGGACACAAGCACTTTAAGGTGGCTAAAGACTGCGGGTCTACCAAAAGCGGAAATGATTCTACGCACTTCTCTCCGTGACTTACACAACAGATCGGTCAATATTTAGCACACCAGTCTAAACGCTTCTAAACGCCATGCTAAATGAAAAACTAGTTTTACTTCAAGTTCAGTCATTTTGACCACATTTTGACCAGCCCTAAATATTAATCAATCCGTTGTGTTATTAAAGTCGCTTACTTCTTAAGGCGCTATAGCCAAGTGGTTACGGCGACAGATTCGAATGTCACGCGATATCTGTTACTCTTTGAGTGCGCAGGTTCGAATCCTGCTGGCGTCGCATTTTTTCTTGATTTTGACTAGGTTTTCCCCGGGTTTTCCAGGAAATCAACCTTCTCTATTTGGTTTTGTGTTTTCTGCGCTCAACCTCACTCTCAATAGCCATGAACTGGTCAACCACTAGAGGCAGCGACATCGTGCTCTGGATGTGCTCGGAGGGCGGAACCCCTTCCTCTTGTCTTGATGGTCTTGCTGTTGGCTTCTCTGGGGATGGTCTCAATCACGCCATGCGACTCTTGCAATGCTGTCTCGCTCTCGTCTTGATTTCCATTTACTTCATAGCGTTCTCGCGACCTCGAAGGGAACACTGGATGTGCACCAGGGCTGCACTTCGAGCTCTCCTCACCATTGTTGTACCAACGTGCTCGCTTTGGCCAAGTCGCTATATCAAACTTGCGAGCGTTCCGCGTTCACGTATCGGCCTACCCCTTGAGATGATCGTGGAAGATGCGACTAGTGGTGTCATAGAGTTCCGTAATCCAATTCACGACTTGGCAGATCTCATAGGCTCTGGAGCAGTCGTAAACGGTCATATCATATGCATAACCGTTGGGTGGAAATGGTGGGTCAGTTATTTCGAGTGGTGGACGCTCGTCAAGGTGCGTACCTTCTACTGTCTACGAGATACTCCAGTCACGCAAGGTATCCCGATGGGATAGTCTAAGTCAGGTAAGTGATTACACTGGTTTGTTCCAGTTTGGCGTACATCCCTCGCATCCTAGCTTATTTGCTAGAACTTCTGCCAGGAGACCTATCTGATCGAGTAAAGCACGATGTGCCCTTCGTCTACCCAAATCCTCTTGGTCTACGCCTACCTCTTTCTGCTCTTGACGCATCGACCTCGTTCTGTCTCGACCACTTTCCTAACGGCACAATTCCTTCCCTAGATGTGGGCTGCAAGGCGACACTCGAATTCACCGCTTTCTCCCTGTCTCTTCAAGCTTTGAGCATGACGCAGATTATCTCCGCTGCCCCCTTCATTCTTTCCGAACGCTTCCCCCGCCGGCCACGGACTCTTGTTTCAGTCTTGAAGCAACTAGGTACTTCTTGCGGTCCTAACATTGTTGTTGACTCGATCTCCAACATTTCGGCTGATCGCGAGCATACGCTGCGCTACGTGCATGGGTCGTTCTTTGGAGAGCAGAAAGTCCGTGATAGGTGGGTAAAGAATCTGGGTATCAGAGCATGGCGTCGGGAAATGTTCCTGGTGGCCCTCGAGGCCGCTCTTCTGCGTCGGGGATGGATCGAGAGGTGGGCTGTTCAAGTTACCGCCAAGTAACCAAGTGTGCACGACGCTTCAGTGGATCTGCTAACCGCCCTTTTGTTACGTAATAAACTAGTCTTGTCCCGAGCGTTTATGTAGAACTTCATGTCAATTGCATCACCAACGCTCATACCTCGTCCCCCCACCGTCCCTCTTGTACTCCCTAAACCACCCCACATAGGCCCAGCGCCTCTGCCTAAAGCCGATCGGTACCAAGGGCGCATAAACCATGTGAGAGATCTACAGCGCGAGGCCGACGACCTGTCTGATGAAGAGACCGACCTAGAGGACTGTGTACGTCCGCAATTACACGATCAATTGCACTGTTTAGCTGTCGAATGCAGAACTTACATGTCCGTAACCGCGGATTTATATGGTATATTCCAATTGGCAGACACGCCACACAATTGGAAGAAAAGAACGACGTGTGTATACCCTCATTCAGTTCAGTGATTGATGGTCGACTTGGTCTTTCTGCATACACAGGCGGATGACGACTCGGAGGGCTCATCCAGTGGCGGCACGGATGAAGGTACACCACCACCCCATGAAGAGCATGAAGATTCCGCACCCGATCTGGATGCCGGAATTGAAGATATGGATGAGGAACAGAACTCAGAGGAGGTAGAAGAAGGAATGACGGAAGAATTCGAGGAAGAGCCATCGGACATGTAGGAATAAATGACTTAAATGACTCGACAGTTATTGCATAGCGTATAGTACACTTTCTTCAGCCATTAATCGGGGTATTCACAAACCGTAATCCCATTCCTCCCGTGACAGATGTTCAATAAGTGAGTGTCTCAATGACACCGTCTAGAATCCGGATCGAATCGGGCATGTTGAACTTTTCGAATTGTAGTGCAGCGGGTACGCTTCATTATGAACTTAGAACATTCACGGTCAAAGAATAAAACGGGACTCACTCCCAGCCGGTAACCCGTTTCACAGGTGCATCTAATCGCAAAAACGCCCTTTTCTGGACTTCAGCTGCAATTTCTCCTCCAACTCCACCAGTATACCCCGCTTCGTGAACGACAACAAGCCTCCGGGTCTTTCTGACGCTGTCTATAACAGTTTCCACGTCCCAAGGTAGTATGGTTCGCAGGTCTATAAGCTCTACCTCCGCACTCCGCAGTGAGGCAGGAATAAGAGGCTCAAGAGATGCCGGGGGAGAATGCAACAGTTTAATGGCAGATTCACAGTGATAGACCGGTGTGCCCCACGAGAGAAGGGTTAGGTCCGACCCCGTGGTGAGAATTTCTGCACGAGAGAGGGGGAGGGAGAAATCATCGATCGGAACCTGCTCAACTGGCAGCTACGATGTGAGCAAAAGAAAGCAGACGAAATGCGTATAGCATTACCTGCAGAACGATATAAAATCTTTGGCTCCATAAAGAGAACAGGATTGGGATCACGAATCGATGCCAAGAGTAACCCCTTGCATTGAATTGGTGACCTTGGGATGACAATCTGGATTTGTGCTTGTGTTCAACATCACAATCAGTACAGGAGGGAGATGAATGTGACCTTGAGGCCAGAAGCACCGAAGAAAAAGCCTTCAGGACTTTGTGAATGGTATAAACCACCATGTCCAACTGCCATTGTGGGCGTACGAATAGTTAAGCCACCGATCGAAAATTGTCCACCCGCACGGTATCTGTACTTAGCTGCCTCATTCACGATCTGTATTGACGCTGAAAATTATATGTGCGAGAAGATTGGTAGAACATACCTGGTCAAAGGCAGGAAAGATGTAGTCCGCAAATTGTATCTCTGCAATGGCTGTGTGCCCCATAGATGCAATTCCGATACCAAAACCAGCGATGCCTTGCTCAGTCAGGGGAGTGTTAAAGACACGTTCGTGACCTGCTCGTGTGTATATGTACACCATTTTTTATCGTCGTGGCGAGAAAGGCGATGAACAACCTACC
Organism: Tubosaeta aff. heterosetosa; assembly: GCA_038094375.1. Taxonomy (NCBI): domain Eukaryota; kingdom Fungi; phylum Basidiomycota; class Agaricomycetes; order Boletales; family Boletaceae; genus Tubosaeta; species Tubosaeta aff. heterosetosa. The sequence continues at coordinate 39,832 of JBBPUC010000041.1, forward strand.
GAACTCTTCCGCAAGGCCCTGCAGTGCGGATGTAAAAGCTGAGCGTAAGTGGAAAGGATACGGACCACACCATGGTGCAACGGAACACCCCCCCAAATGCAACATCCTCCCCAAAGACTACGGCGGTATCGTCTTTCGTGAGTGCAATGCTGTCAACGCGTCAATACGATACAGGTAGCATCTCCCGTCATACCTGAGCGCGTCTCTTATGGCTTGATACATGTTCATCTTCCTTGTTTCACGACCGCCGACCATGGAACGCGAATCATCCTGGTCGGTCCATGCCAAACCTGGAGTCCGAAGAGCAGTTTCTCGAGTGGAATGGAGAAGCTGCGATGTAGCCACGGAGGAGAGATGTCCGCCTGCTGGTGGCGGTTCAACGGTGCTAGCTGAGTAGTACCGCCTAGGGCACTGTGTTCCAGTGTCAGAGGAGGAAATAAGCAAGATGTGCCAGCCAGACATACGCGTGCAGACAGACGGGTGAAAGGACGTAGCGCAAACATGAACATGGTCAACTGGCAAGTGCAAGATCCGAATCCTGCGGCTGAGGTGCTGATATACCCGGCCCGCGTTCGTAAGTACCGGATCAAGCTAGCATACAAGCACAACTTGCGACACCGTCCTTGCAGTCGCCAGCAACAGTGATGGAGAGCGACAGCGCATTCGTAGCCCCGGAAGGCGTGTATTCTGTCACGGAAGAGCACAAGCCTCCCATCGCATCAGTACCGTCAAGCACCTCCCAGCCATACCCCACAGGACTGTCCACCGTCACTGTCCACTTCAACCACGCAAAGCATGCTACAAGCTCTCCGGGTTTGGCGCAGTTGCTTGGCGCGAACCTCAACAAGGATTCACGCAAAGAGAGAGAAAGGGACAAAGAAAAACAGCTGCTAGATGATCGCAGTTTATCCTCCAGTGATACTCCAGACGACAATCTTACCTCGCCGGACACCACATCGGCCCCCGGCCAGCCGAATGATTCGGTCGTGTCGCAAGAACCTCAACAACAACTTTTTGCTCACCCCTCCGTCTCGGGAAAAAAGAAAACCAGCTCTTCCAAGCCAAAGCACAACATGCGAACTACTTCTTCTACTTTCATAACGCGCATGCAATGTATCGAGGGGTTGAACAAGGTTCTTGCCAGTAAACAGGGTGAGGCGACCTTTGTATTCTTCAACTCTGGTAAGACTTTTCTCTGGTATGAAGTTGGCGCCAAAGCCAAGGTGTGCATGCGCCTACTAAACACGGTCTACACCGCTGATAATCAAGTAATAGGAGCCACTTACAAGGATCAGCTTCTCCGCTTTTCCGACATGCCATGACGTGAATACTCTTACCGCTTCCCCCGAGAGACTTGACGTTGTCATTGGGTTCAATACAGGTGATCTCGTTTGGTTTGGTGCGTCATGGCTTCAGTTTCACCAAGAGAGTATTAAGGGCTTATTTGACTTCAAGATCCTATATCGAGCCGATATGGCCGTCTTAACAAACAGGTATGACGATCAACTGGACTACACTGCTCGTTGCTAACATTCACTTTTGAGGGATCCATTTCCTCCTCCCCTTGTACCGCAGTGCGTTGGGTTCCCGCGTCCTCAACCCTCTTTCTCGTCTCTCATGCGGATGGCACAATAATTGTCTACGACAAGGAGCGAGATGATGGGGTATTCAGCGTGACAGCTCCCACCGCTCAAACATCAGCTCTTATGCGTCCCAACCACCATGCATCTCAGAATCACTCACAGTCAGACGGTGAATGGGACCCGTTAACGACCATGTACATTACTGTGCCACCATGGCATCCCGAAGCCAGCGTAAATGGAGGGATGAAAGTGGATAGAGGCGTCGCCAAAAACCCTGTCAGCCATTGGAGGCTGAGTAAACGCGCTGTTGTAGGTACGTGTTTGGTCCGCCCGTTTGTGACCCCGTTGAACTATTTACACTAGATTTTGTGTTCTCTCCCGACGTCAAACATGTTGCTGCCATATCAGAGGATGGTTGTTTAAGAGTGATTGACGCCTTTGCCGAACAGTGAGTAGCATACTCTCGATGTCTGCTTACTTTAAACACCACCCAGACTTATCGATTGTTATGCATCGTATTTTGGTGCACTAACATGTGTCGCCTGGTCGCCCGATGGACGCCTCATTCTGGTATGGTAGTTCGTTTATGTTACACATTTCTTTTTCAGAGGTTTCCCAGACAGGTGGCCAAGACGACCTTCTGACAATATTTTCCCCATGGGAACAACGGATAGTTGCTAGGTGTCAAGGACACTCGTCTTTTGTGTCTGCTGTAGCATTCGACGCATCGAAATGTGACGGACGGACATATCGGTTCGGTAGTGTTGGGGAAGACAACAAACTAATATTGGTCAGTCAGCACCCCAGGTCAATCTAGCGATTCTCATATTATCACTACAGTGGGACTTTTCCAGTGGTGCATTACATCGACCAAAACTTCATGGCCATCATCCGCGGGTTTCAATGGCATCGAATGTCTCATTGGCTGCAGCATATCGTCGTGGAACTGGCTCAACTCCTCAACTGTCGACTCCTAGATACCATTCTGCACCATCCAGGAATGAAGTATCTGCTGTGCAGCCAGTTTTGGTATGCTGACAATCACCCTGTTTTAGTTTACTCGCTGAAAGAGTATTTTACTCAGGTTAAACACATCGAGACTGACATGCTAAGCTGCCTGACATTCCTCCCTCGCGCACTATTAACGGCGACAAGATACGGTCATGTCAGGATGTGGGTTCGGCCACTTGTGACACCTGGAAACCCGCACCGACGAACACATGCAAGGCAGGCACTTTCAATATCGGACTTGCAGGATGTCGCTTAGATCTTTGAATGAGATGGAGTGCGAGGGTTTAATTGTACATACATCGTGACTTTTCCCCCCGTTACTCTAACTAATTCAAGCTTGACTATTCAGTACTCGATGAATTATCTGGGATGGCATTGCTGCAGAGCAAACCCTCCCAATACCTCACTATTGATCTTGCCGTGATTTCTCTTCTTTTTTTGCGTTGCAGCCATGCATAAATGGTTACATATCCAATATGTAGGCGAGACGATACATGTCAGGGTAGCTCATAACCGTGCCGCCGCATCAAGCAGGAATGACCAAAGAGCATCGGAGCGCTTGAAATCGTGATGTACTACGCTCACTAACCAACGTTTATTCCGCACCTTGTCGAGTAGCACTCTCTGGGGGGACTCCGGGGAATAGAAAGATGCCCACCCCGCCCATATTGAAAAAGCTTCGCTCTATAACATCAAAGTATGTCTGGTAAGATCCACCGTATCCGTTTAGCATGCGTACCTTCCATGTGAGAAATGACTCTCGTTCTATGATCGTAGTTTGCACCACCTCCTGACCTGGAAATACTCCCCACGTCACGGCATTCCTTCCGTCCTCAGGGATATTGGTCTTAAAGTCACCCTGGAGAACACTACGATTGAGCTATCAATTCGAGCCAGAAGAGAAACCCACCTGTAAATTCGCTGCAAAAAAATGAATCCAACCATTGCCCTCCCTCTCGATTTTGCTTTCAATCTGATCGACGACGTTCTCCTCCGCAAAAAACTCAACAAAGCCTTTCTGAAAAACATACCCACCCCTTGGACCCCAACCAAAAACTTCGTCGGTAGAACTGGCGTAATCAATGGCAGGTTGAGAACAGACAGTCCATAACCCTCGGCTGGTAAGCTTCTTCAAATATTCAAGAATTGTTTCAGATTCGGCAGAGAGTGGGGAGGGAGAGAATGGTGTAGAGCAGATATTAGAGTCAAGATAATCCAGGAAAAGCATCGTCAAATCCTCGGTAGTGGTCGGGTTGCCCCAGTGGGATGGCACCGCATGGACCTGGGAATAACATTCAAATCAAGTATATGAAAACGGCGGTAGGGCCATACACTGATGCCTAAACCACCCCACTGGTCTTGGGTGCCAAACGCAGGACTCTTGTAGTCGCCGAAGCGACCATTTGGGAATTCATCCCAGGTCACCGCATCATTGAGCTCTCCGCGCCCAGGGGGCTCTATCTCGAGAGTTGGTTTACTCGTTAATGCATATGCGGCGGTTGTAGTCGCAAGGCTCGGAGTAACCACCAAGCTCGAAGTAGAGGGTGGTGCGAGAATCAATGATGGAGGAGAATCCTTATCACAGGGTTCAGAATAAGGCTAAGTTGCGGGAGAGCAAGGTGATCTTACAGCAATTAGTCTATTCTTGATAATTGGGCTGCCACCGGTCCAGCCAAGATTTACCAGCACAAGCTGGACACTCTTTTCAAGGTTCAGGGTACAGAAATGAATGCCGGAAACAAGGCCACATCCGGTGATCTTCCGTATGATATCAACGGTGAGACGAACACCGTAGTCCTTGATAAGCTGGTCGTCATGCTATCATAGACCCTGGGTTAGTTTTCAATACAGCTGATCAATCAACCCACCCGGATCGTGTCCAGGTCGGCCATGATATTTGATGGAACACGTGCACCGCACAGCTTGATAACTCTCAAGAAGGACGCGTATGTTTGTATGGGCATGACGCCGGGTATGATGGGCACTTTTATGCCTGTGTGTGGTAAGAAGTAAACCTTGATAACCTAAAATGACCTCTAACCTTTACTTCGAACCTTTCGAATCCATTCAACGAAGCGGTCGGAGTCGTAGAACAATTGTGTTACGATAAATTCTGCCCCAGCATCCGTTTTCTGTCTGAGGATATCAATGGCGTCTTCGTCGCTAGTATTGTCGTCCGGATGCCCCTCCGGGTAAGCTGTAAGAACGATAGATTAGCATCATTACCACGCCTGTTTCGAAAATGGGTCACGTTAATTACCGGCAACACCAATGCAAAAGTGGGATGAATACTCGGGCGAAGAACTTATGTATTTAACCAAATCAAGTCCGGATGTGAATCGCGAATCGATCGGTGTCCAATGCTCTTGTCCGCGTGGAGGATCTGCATGAAAATAATGAAAAAAGCTATGTAGCATGAAATGGAAACGACTGGCCACCACGGAGTGCTAAAATGTTCTGTATGCCCCTCGCTTTTGCCTCCTAAAGTTTTGTTTGGTACAGGTGGAGGTATGAATCATGAACATACGCGTAGAGCATCATCAACCATACCAGGAAGCATGTTCGTGCAAGTCAGATGGAGAATAGTGTCGATCCCACACTCGGACTGGGCGAATCCAGCCAAATCCAGGCTCCTGTCTCTGGTGGAGCCGCCAGCGCCCCATGTTACATTAACCGCGATGGGATCGAGTGCAGAAAGACGTGAGATACGGGAGATGAGATTATCAAAGCCCTGGGGCGGATCTTAACACAAGGATGGGCTTGCAGATGGAGCGTACCTGGTCCGTGCGAGGGGGAAAGAACTCGAACGTATAGAACGGCCGAGTGGGATCGTGAGCGGCGATTTTATCTGACAGCTTCATTGTAATCAATCGCAAGTTCTTGGGCGTCTGTTTATACCGCACCACTCCAAACAAGAGTAAACCAGTCCAGTACCGAACTACTCATCTCACGGCGACAATGGATGCGTCGTCGACGCCCGTAACCGCAGACTTCTCCTCAACGCCCCCGAAACGCACCAAGATCGTGTTGCTCGGTGACCAGAGTGTCGGGAAGACTAGTCTCATCACGAGGTCAGCCCTGTGTTAGGCCCAACTATCCTCCTCATTTGGCATTCGTACAGATTCATGTATGACACGTTCGACAACACCTATCAGGCCACGATTGGTATCGACTTCCTGAGCAAAACCATGTACCTTGAGGACCGAACCGTCCGGTTACAACTTTGGGATACTGCTGGACAGGTATGTTGACACGCACAGAATATCCGTCCAGAGTGGCTCACACGCGGCAGGAACGGTTTCGTTCGTTAATACCATCCTATATCCGTGATTCCTCCGTAGCAATAGTTGTATTCGACATAACCAGTAAGCACCACATTCTATCCACCTTGCATGGCCTATCTATGAGTGCAGACCGGCAATCTTATCTCTCGACGTCAAAATGGATTGATGATGTACGATCGGAACGTGGAAACGATGTCATCATTGTCCTGGTCGGTAATAAGGCTGACCTCTCAGAGAAGCGGTCTGTCCTCGCGTTTCGCTGCGTTGCTTGTCTAACGCATTGTTCTAGCCAAGTCACAGTCGAGGAAGCGACCCAGAAGGCAACACAAATGAACATTATGTTTATGGAGACCTCTGCCAAAGCTGGTCATAACGTCAAGTCGTTATTTAAGAAGATAGCAATGTCGTTGCCCGGCATGGATAACAACGTGCAAGCGGATGCACAGAACGCTAGTACGCACTCCCCTTGCGGTTGTCACTGTTGCACCTCAGCAAGGGATTCTAGAAATCGACGTGACGACCTCTCAAACACCCACCGTCCCCGAAGCCTCACAATGCAACTGCTGATGTGTCTCCCATGTGGCATTATATACCGCGATTTTGTTTCAAACATATCAATCATTCGCTACAGCCCATCGACAGGTTGCCACCATTTATCCCGCTCGCCCACTAACCACGGTTCATAGTATTACCTCCGCCTCTTGGATGGGTGTCTTTGTATTGGGCCCATTGTTCATCTTTATGGCGTTTCTCCTCTGCTTTCAGTTCTCCCAGCACGCTCCCTTCCATTTCCGAATCTATGGTAAGCTGTTCAGATGTTGTGGCTTTGGCTTTGGACTGGGGGCTATACAGACTCCTTAATTCAGAATAAGGCATCTCAGAGTGAGGCTTACCTTCCACCAGAAAGAATACCCCCACGTTGCCGCTCTATCTCCAAGTATTCGTCAATAGTCATGGTTGGTAGACGGTGGTCGGGCCGAAAGACTTGCGTTTGCAGGCGAATTCGATCCGACCCACTCTTTGGCAAAACAGTGAAGGGTCTCAGCGGCTATAGCATTGATCAGCAGTGTTTGGCAAATGCATTGATTGACGCTGACCTTGCCATGGGGGTCCATTAGTGGTCCTCTATTAGGAAGTTCGGGGGCTGCATCGATTTTCCACACATTCTCCTGATCTTTCGTCTCGTCTCGTCGTTCGTCTACTGGTGGCTTCAGCAGCGGGGGTAACGGTGAGGCATTGCGCAGCAAGTGGAGCTCTTGATCCGCACTTTCAAGCTGTGCATGTGCCTGGGCATAATAGAGCCTGAGAAGTAGCAGTGTAGCTTCTCTAAGGACTTCTTCAGTTGTGGGGTCTTCAGCATCATCATCTGACGGGAGGAGCAGAGACCCTATGAGCTCGATGTTATTGAGTGAACCCTCTTCTGAAACCAGCTGTCGCCGACGCCTCCTGACCACCTGTATACGAGCTCGGAGGTCCTTTTCGGCTTTAAATTGTTTGATCTTGACTTCCCTACGCTTCGCAGCGTCTCCGATAGAGGACACTCGTTGGCCATGTAGAATACGCTCGGTCTCCGGTATGATGTCGTGAGTTTCAAGACTGGAAATAAAGATGTTCAGATGATGCTGATACTGGTATCGGCAACGTGTTTGTAATTCGCCAGGTCTTGAACCCACCTGAACTTGCAACAGGTTGCTCATGCGCCCATCCCCATCAGTAGTCCTGACTCGGTTGTGCACCTCCGCTCGGGTAAATGGGAGAGACAGATACAGCAGATCCTGCGTCGATATGTCGTCGAGAACTTCATTCGAGCTGAACAGGGACAGACCAGCGATCCGCGAGGTCAGCCGAATGAGATCAGACAGGGCACTCTGGATGAGTTCCTAAAGATGGACGTATTAGCCAGATAGAACTACGAGTGAGTCAGAGCCATGCCTGGGTTCCGTCTTCGACAACGGACAGACTGAAAGCTCTGGTGGCCTTGTCCAAGGCTCTCGCGTATAGAGCTGAGAGTGATAGTGACTCCATGCGAAAGGACAAGTATCCGGGGTCTCGTGACACGTCTTCCTCTGATGAGCCCACAAGCCAACCACTCGTTGGACCATTTTTCGCGTAAAAGAAGTCTCACCGAGCTCCTGCACTCTCAAGACGATGATTCGGGCTACGTTGAAGGCAAAGTCTTCATGACTTGGCCACCACGGAACAGGCAACACCGCATCAACCTTGAAGTTGCGGAGGGCTCTAATCTATACCGCTTCGAAGTGGAGGTTCCCCACGGAGAGGGAATCGCATTCCGGCCACACGAACGCGTCTGCGTCGCTCTCAAAGGGATGAAAGTTGTCCCGCGCGGGGAATCGAGCGCCCCGCACAACTTTCCGATCACCCTCCGTTTTCCCAATGGAGTGATCTTAAAGTATTTGAGTGGCATTAACGCAGGCAAAGTTGTCGACACTTGGGAAGGTGAGCACATCCGCCGCAAACTGATAATCGTGAAATAATGAGTGTTTGTGTGTCTAGGGAACGCTGACGAATGGTACAACCCTAGCACGGCTCACACCGTCTCGGATGCAACTGACACATCTGAAAATCGCCGCGGTGCCGCCCCGACAGCGACCTACTCGTCCATACCAATCATTTTACCAACAGACCCCTCTAGCTGCCACAATCAAGTTGTCGATGCGAATCAGCCTTCCCTATCGTCTGTCCCGCTTTTGGACGGTACAAGAACTGCTCAGTCGATATGTCCGGCGCCTAGCACTGAACGACCCGGCCGTTCCTCTAGAGCGAGATTACGAAAGAAACGCAGATTGCTCAAGGAGAAGGAGCCGGTGTCCGCAAAGCAAATAACGATCAATGAACCAGCTGAACTTGCTATCTCTCTCCAAGAACAAATTAAAACGTCATTTGATGCCTCGACCGGTGTATCTAGCAACAATACACGGGACTATGGCGCTAATAATGGCCACATCAATAGAAGAACCCCTACCCCGGATGGCAATCGTACCGATATTCCGCACGGCAACAGTATGGCAATTACTTCTGGGGAAGCTAGTACATTTGATCCACAGCTGAAAGCGGGCATTCGCACCCAAAGAGTTCGTTTTAATCACTATTCCGAGCGTTGGCCTTATATCTCAACCTTAGGGCGACATCTTTAGTTCTCTTTCTGAGATTCAGAAAGGTCCTTCCTTGATAAATGTCATTGGAATCGTGAGGCACGTAAGCCCGGAGAGAAAGACAAGCACAAATGGTGGGTCAATACACCTTGCGGCTAATGAGATTCATACCGTCTTTCTCTAGAATGGTGTCGTTCAATTGCCCTCGTGGATCCATCCACAGTCGACTTACCACGGCAGAGTATTAAAGTCAACTGCTTTCAAAAGAAGTATCCAGAATGGTTGCCCCAAGTGCAAATGGACGACATAGTTATTCTACGTAAACTCAAGGTCCGATAACTTTTTTCATTGTATACGTAGCTTATGATGCTCACGCACTGTAGGTTGTCGAGTTCCATGGTGTCTTGATAGCTACAGGCTATGGTGATAAACTACGCTGGGCTGTTTACGATCCGCTCAAGCATTCTATACGGCCTCCCAAAAAAGGTAGTGCTCCCGAGAAAGAGTTGGTTGATGATGGGATGGGTTACGAATATTCACCATACTGGGAGCCATCCCAAGATAGCGTCGAGATTGAATACTGCCGGAGACTTGGAGAGTGGTGGAAAGCTATTTGCGCGCTTGGAGGGGACAAAGTGCCTACAGTAGAATGCTCAGCGTCCAAGCAGCATCTACTCATTTCTGAAGCCTCGCCAGATCTTCCACCTAAGGGTTTCTTCAACTGCACCATTGAGGTAAGCAAACAATGCGCCTAGTGGGCCGGTCCTGAATTTTTTTTGAAAGGTGCTAAGAACGTTTACCAATGACCATGATCCGGCCGTCATCTACGTTACGGACTATACAGTAAACTCTTCGGTCCAACCTGTTCGATCTTCTTGGTGTCCGCCTCAATTGGCTGGCCGAGTGATGAAATGTAGTATGTGGGACAGTGCAGGGAGCATTGCAAAGATGATGAATCCTGGCGAATACTGGTTCCTTCACAACATTCGGGCAAAATGGAATCCTAACCATTATATGGAATGCACGATGCAACAAGCGGAAAAGGTTACCCAACTAGACGAGACCCGGCTCGAAGCGCGACCACATCTCAGGGCACTTCTAGCGTCAGTAACTTGTAGCATGATATCTCCTGCAAAAATTGACACGTCATACAGGAGGAAAAAAGAGTTTGAGTTGAATCATCCTGGCCCAACCACAGGGTCGGCCCCGGTGCATCTTTTCCCAGAAATTCTTATTCAAGATGTGGAAGAGAATACGAGCTTCCTTACTTGCATTGTTGAGGTACATATTTCCCCAGTATTTCTTTGGGTGTTGACTAGATTCCTGGTAGCTGCTTCACATCGACCCCAATTCATGCGACGGACATATTTTATATGTTACTGACTACACTTACAACCCCGACTTGCCAACCACTGTCTCCACGGCCGTTTGGGCGCACAACCTCGAACATCGTGTGGTGAAGATAAAGCTGGACGATGCTCAAGCCAAGAGTTCATCAGACCTCGCGCCTGGCAATGCGTACATGATCCGAAATATGCGTATTAGACGCTCCGGTGGCATTCATGGGTGTTTGGGCGGGGATGATACGCTCATCGACCTGTGCCATGACTCGTCAAGCCAACAAGTTCAAAGATTGCGGAGGTTAGTAAATTTTAAGTTTTCGTTTGGTTCTTCTCATGCATATATGTAGGAACAAAGAGAAATGGGAACGAGAAAACGTGTTAAATGCCCCGGTAGCGGTCTCGGATCAGTCTTTTGGGGAGACCGGCGCGCCGCTCAAACAATCGTCCGCCCTTTTGAACAACTCCATCCTAGAGGGAAATTTCGCGGGTCCTGCCCCAGTTGGCTTCAAAGTTTTGGCACGCGCCGTGGATTTCTTTCCTTTCTCTCTCGAGGATGCGTGTGTTTTGGTATGCACTAATTGCAAAGCGAGGTAAGGGTCGTTTCGGATCTTCTGGTATCTGTGCTAATCCATACTTAGGCTCTCACCCTCCCGGAAACGCTGCCTGGATTGTGATGACATGCTAGAAACACGTTGCAAGTGGCTCTACTGCTTGTGTATTCTACTTCAAGACGAGAGAGGCAATGAGTTTGTTGTGTCCCTATCCGAGAAAGAAGTACGTGCTTTCATTGCGAGAGTAAACCGACATACCCAAGTGTTTCTGAGCTAGTGCCCATTGTTCCATGATGTTGCTCCGACCGACTTTCGTTATGATCAGGCAGCATACCACCAGTTCCTAGAAAAGCTTGACCCCATTTTGGGTAATCTCAGAGACGTCCATCTAGCTTGGTCAAGAGATGAGGATCTAGCCATCAAATCGCCTCAAATGATATTTTCCCTGGAAAGCTGGAAAGTTGGTGACGAGAAGATATATGGCCTCCTCAATTATTTCTCCTCATAGGACAGTGCTGTCATTCATTCATTAGATTATGATAAATGGTCTAGCGTGCAAAGTAATAAGATCAGACGACGGCGTGACGGGTGTGACAATCCTGTGACAGACGCGTCAGACGCGACGCGACCAGCGTGTACACGAACTACAACATGTCTTTGCCAGTCGTCAAGATAAATGTCAATTACGATGACGAACTGGGTGCGCATACCATGAATACTCATTGCCAGTCATTTATCTGTTGCAGACAAAATACGGAACTTCCTTTCAACTTACGTCAGTCACGACAAGGACTTGGATCAAGACTTCGCGAATATCGCGCTGGACGATGATGGCGAGGGTCTCGATGGCCCCAGGACAAAGGGGCTTAAATATATGCAACAGCTGGTATGGATCTCCCACTGCACTATCCTCGCCTCATCTTGACACCTGGACTTAAGCAACGGATAGCGAACCGTGAGCAGCAGATGCTAACCATTGATCTTGAAGACATTCATCAGGTCGGAATCTAGGCAGTTAACTATCGTCCATTAATCTTACTATTATCTCGCTCAAGCACGAGAAAACCGTTTCCGAGCTTGTGACCCGTATCCAAAGCAACACCCGGCGCTATGTACACTTGTTCTGCGAGGCCGTCGACAAGCTCATGCCAACTCCAACCAAAGACATAAGTGATCGTGACGAGGTTATCGATGTTATCCTCCATCAGCGACGTGAGCGCAATGAGCAAACAGATGGGATCCAGGATGGTTTTCCCGACCATCTCGTACGGCGATAGTGCGTTCGTTACCATTATACTATGCACATCATGCTCAGCATCACTTTAGTAATCTTTACTTTCAGCCTCTGCGATGTGATATCGCGCTAGCAGTCCGCGACGTCAAGGGCGCTCACTTGGGACGGTTGATTACTGTTCGCGGAATTGTCACTCGTGTTTCTGAAGTGAAACCACTCCTTCTCGTGAATGCGTACACGTGTGACGTGTGCGGATCGGAAACATTTCAGCAGATTTCGAGCAAGACATTTTCTCCAATCACCGACTGTCAGAATGAACATGAGTGCAAAAAGAATGGTATTCATGGGTCTCTACACATGCAGACACGCGCTTGTCGCTTCAGCCCGTTTCAAGAGGTCAAAATCCAGGAAATGGTTTGCATCTTTCTCTGATCTTTTATCTGTCTCCTCAAACTTCCACAGGCCGACCAAGTTCCGGTTGGTCACATTCCTAGGTCAATGACGATTCACGTGAACGGCAATCTTGTTCGCATGATGAATCCTGGAGACGTAGTCCACCTTGGAGGCGTTTTCCTTCCTATACCCTACACTGGTTACCAAGCCATCCGGGCAGGTCTACTTACAGATACATATCTGGAAGTACAACATATCCATCAGCTGAAGAAGCAATACAGCGACATGGAGATGACCCCACAAATACTGGCGCAGATCGGTGATATGCAACGGGACCCTGCGTTGTATAATAAACTCGCTCACAGCATCGCTCCAGAGATCTATGGGCACCAAGATGTGAAGAAGGCGCTCCTCCTACTGTTGGTAGGGGGGGTCACGAAGACCATGGGTGATGGGATGAAAATTCGTGGTGACATCAACATATGTCTCATGGGCGACCCTGGTGTTGCCAAGTCACAGCTGTTGAAGTATATTTCAAAGGTCGCCCCGCGTGGTGTGTACACTACAGGCAAGGGTTCCTCTGGCGTTGGTCTCACGGCTGCCGTTATGCGGGACCCGGTCACAGATGAAATGGTTCTTGGTAGGTGATTTCTGTTTGGAGACTGCCCGCGTGTTGACAAGAATGAACTTAGAGGGAGGTGCTCTTGTGTTGGCCGACAATGGCATCTGTTGCATTGACGAGTTCGACAAAATGGACGAATCTGATCGAACTGCCATCCACGAAGTGATGGAGCAACAGACGATATCTATTTCCAAAGCCGGGATCTCAACCACCCTAAACGCTCGAACTTCTATCCTTGCTGCCGCGAATCCACTGTATGGACGTTACAACCCTAAAGTATCTCCCGTGGAAAACATCAACTTGCCTGCAGCCCTCCTCTCACGTTTCGACCTGCTCTTCTTGATTCTTGACAAGCCAACCCGCGAAGATGACGAGCGGTTAGCTCAGCACGTCACGCATGTGCACATGCACAACACTCATCCCAAACTCGAGTACGATGTCATCGATCCCACATTGATGAGGTCAGCGTCCATGACGTCGTTTCATGTAACATCCTAATGTGCAGAAACAGACATTACATTGCACAAGCACGCCTCAAGCGTCCCGTTGTTCCGCCTGTGGTCTCGAATTATATTGTAGACTCCTATGTGCGTCTGCGCAAGCTCTCCAAGGAGGAGACAGCGCAAAAAAAATCGCATACTTATACATCGGCACGAACGTTGCTTGGCGTGCTCCGCCTCGCTCAGGCACTCGCACGGCTCCGATTCGCAGACATCGTCGAACATGGCGATGTTGACGAGGCTCTGCGTCTCATGGAGTGCAGCAAAGAGAGTCTGGAAGATGACGAGGAGAGGGAATACGAGCCTGACCGTTCAGTCATAAGTCAGATCTTTCGGCTTATCAAGAACATGGCTGGAGAAGGCGGCGGTAAACGAAGAAAGAAACAGCGCAGGTTCGGCAAAGGTCCAGGTGGCGAACGCGATATGGATGTCGATTCCAGCGAAGATGAGGAAGGAGAGTTGACCCTCATTGACGTTAGATCCAGAATTCTGGGTGCCGGTTATACCGAGGCTCAACTCAACGATACCATCGCCGAAGTAAGTTGACATATTTCACTTTGCCGTGCACCACTCACACTCCATAGTATGAATCCATAGACGTCTGGGCACGAGTAGCGAATGGCTCCAAGTTGCGTTTCATCAATGTCTGACATTACGTTGTACTTTTGATGATTGTAGTGTTTGCATCTGTCGGTATATATGCAAGATATGCCCATAAACTAACACCTGTTCTATCCCGAGCGTTCCTGTGAAGCGTGTTCCCAACTTGACCCGCTACCACTACCAGGACTTGCTGCTCCCTCACGCAATTGAGGTTCATCCTGGTACCTTGAGGCTGGCTCCGCAGAGGCAGGGTCGTCATCATTTAGAAACTCAGGATGGAAACCCAGCCCCAATTCTTGATGATCATCAAATGATCGACCAGGGTGGAGCATCGTTTGCTCGTCCGCGTCTTCATCGTCATCGGACACTTCTCCAAATGCATCATATAGCTCCTTTGCCCTTGGTCTCGGGCGTGCCGCGCCTCTAGGGATGGTGCTCAAAGGGAGGTCACCGTCCGCTAGGGACGAATATTGGGTACGCCCTCTTACACGTCTCCTCCAGAAAAAGACGCCAGCGCCAACGGCGAAGAAAATCACAGCTGAGATAGCGAAGAAGAACCACTTTGAATTCGAGACAAGGTTAGACATGCCGGAAAACCAGCCTTCATCAGGGGTAGGGGTCATACTGGGGGATGGAGAGGACCCTGGGAAGGCAGGGCGATCGGCTTCGCCTTCTGCCGTATCGTGATCGCTTGGGAGGCCCGCTGTTGGTTTAGGGTGTGATTTGACAGAAGAGGGGGTTGGGAACTCGACCGACTCTGATTCTTCGGGCGATGGAAGAATTTCGTCGTTGGTAGGGAGAACGTATGTCTTGGCTTGGGCAGGATCGATCGTAGAACCCCAAAACATAAGTCGCCAGCCATGGAATGTTCCGTTCTGCTTTGCGTCTGATTGATCGGAAACCCTGATAGTCCAATCACCGACAGGGTTCTCGCCCCTGTTGTTCAAATGAGTGAACGAGTATCAAGGAATGGCAAAAAAACCAACCAGTGCTTAACAGTCATGAACCGCCAACCTGGGTATCCTGTAGTGGCAAAATCGTGTTTGCGCGAAGCAGCCAAAACACTTTTAACACCGCTTGGGCTAATGAGTTCGACTTCCACGTCGCCTCGCTTTGAATGGGAGATCCAGACGGTAACGGTCACGTGCTCGAGGGTTTCGAAGTTATGTTCAAGCAACATATCATCCGTCAGAGTGAATGTGCCCCCAACCCCGCCTGGAGGAATGGGTACACCCCCGGTCATGGCGCCTTCTGGATCTGATAAAGAACCATTATTAAGCTGGATCGCAGATGGGTGGAACCAGGCTTGGGGCTTGACAAGTTCCCAGTTTTGCGCTGCTGTGACAAAGGCGTATGCATCGAGCCGCCCGTACCCATATTTGTAACTAAATAGCCTGCCCGAGGCCGTGTTTTCCCAGTCCGGGTCTTCGGGATTGATTATTTGGGCCGATTGAACGCAAAGGTACTGAATGTCACGCCAAGTAAGATCAGGGCTTGTAGGACGGCGTCAGACAAGTAGAAGGACAAAAAGAGTGACTGACCGGACTTGAAGAGCAAGGGCGATAACGCCTGCTGCGTTTGGAGCGGCAGCAGAAGTGCCCCCATGATTGGAGGAACATGCGTTTTCACCCACGTCGGTGGTAACCTTTAAGAGGTGAGAGGAGGTGAGAGGAGTTGAAAGAATATACAGACAATGTTCTTTCCACTGCCAGAGCTGTAGGCAACCACGAGATTTGCTGCACAAGGTTCCGAATAGTAAGGGTGGAGACCCTTATAGTCTACAGCAGATACCGTGACGGAATAGATACTGTTGGTATAGCCGTCAAAGTTGCACTGGTCGCCAGACATGGCGCCATTACCACTGGCGAATACGAAGATGGAGCCTTTTCCGTGTCGACCATTCTGTATGCCGTTAATAAAAGCCTTGTGAATGATGTAGCTTGGAGCCTCCATGGACTTGCCATCATCAGGGGGACCCCAGCTGCAGGAATAAATATCGACGTCGTGAAAGCCATAATTGAGTGCTGCAGCTTCATCTACATCCGTGATTGGGCCGGAAAGGATGCGCACGCCCGCTACTTTTGCATTATAGGCGAGGCCTACTCCACAGACGTCGTTCCTTGCAGCAGCAATCTGGCCAGCACAGCGAGTGCCATGGCGGTCATCTGCAAGGATGGGTTTAGGTAGGGGAGTATGGTCGTTGAAGTCATAGGAATGCTCAGCGTCCTAGGAAGGCATGAGCAGTGATATGGACGCAAAGGCGGGACACACAAAGTTAACGGCAAGGTCCTTGCTTTCGTAATCGATACCATCGTCGATGAGAGAAGCGAATATACCGATACCGGTGATGCCATTTTCCCAGAGACCAGTGACGTTCATCATATGTTCGGGGAACTCTTCATTGATAATGTGCCATTGCTGAGTAAAGAGAGGGTCTGTGACGCCAAGGCGGGCACCAACAGCGGCAGCAGAGTCATCCGGATGAACGGGCGGGGGAGCACGCTTTGTCCGCTGGCGGGGGACCTGCTGCTGGAGCAGATTGATGCCGGCGAGGAGGCGGTTGGTGGGCTCATGGCGGGGTTGGATGGCCGCAGCCTCACGGAGGGCATCATAGCGGGCGAGGACGGGGTGTCGGTGAGGAAGTGGATGCTTCGGGGCGCGAAGGAGCCATGCGTTTGCGAGCTCGCCGACCTGACTGACGAGTTCGAGATCAAATCCGAGTTGTCCGATGCACTCGTCTATGGAGAGCGCGCCTGGGCGGGGAAGATGGTCGAGAAGAAAGTAGTCAAAGTTTGCATGGTCTGGCTTGGCGGGGGCGTTGAGGGCGGGCACGAGAGGCACAAGGAGGGCGAGGACGAAGAGGATCATGAGAGAGGGAGATATCGGTCACGTGCGTGTTAGACATCACCGCCGCTGTCGTTTCAACGTTCACGTTCAACAATGACCATCGCGAGGAAACGCGCGCGTCGGTCGCTGTCCTCCGCCTCAGACAGCGACGACGAAAGACCCCCACCACCCCCACCCCGGGGGGAACCAGTGGAAGAGCCTGTATTCCACCTATCGCCCGACCACGAGTATCCAGAGGGTCCCCACATACAAATCATCGGCGAGACAGACCTTGACGATCGCGACAACGAAGTTCCCGTCCGAGTCCTCACAGATTTTTCCATATATGACCATACTACTCTCCAGCTCGTCCCTGTTGCACGTCTTCTCGAGCTCAACCCCAAGCATTCCTTCTCCGCCTCAGGCTGCGTCAGGGCTTGGGTGGACACTGACGAGGAGGAGGAGGATGAAGATCAAGATGACGCGTCCCAAGCATCTAAGGATAGCGACAACGACAGCGCAGACACCGAAGACCGCATACAACGCCTCAGGCTGACCCCTATCAAACGCCTCTCGTGCCACGACTTCAAAAAGTGCCACCGTCGCCTTGACAGGTACCGTTCTTTCTCTTCCCCTGTGTCTGTCTCACTCCCCGCAGCAACATCTATATCCTCACCAAGCATGCTTGGTACATCCTCGACGTTCCCTCGCCACTTTACACGCCTTTCTATACTAGTTTCTGGCTCAGGCATCGCATCCTCCACCTCGTCGTCTCCTCCACCTCCTCCAATCCTAGGATTAGTTTCAGTGATTTTATCCGCTCTCTTAATGTCACCCCCTCCTCCAATGATGATGTCGCAGTCTCCCTCAGGATCCTTGGTAGGAGCATCACAGAAGACGATGTGCAATCGGAAGAAGTCGTATGTCTTTTCAACCTTTCGCTTGCCTTCTTCACCTCTTCCTCAGAAATCATATTTATTGGCTGTCCTCGACGAGCTCCATGAAAACGAGCATATCAACATCCGCCGTACCCCTTTATTTCGCGCCCTTCTTGGTCATCAGACTGAA
Source organism: Tubosaeta aff. heterosetosa (assembly GCA_038094375.1). Lineage (NCBI taxonomy): Eukaryota > Fungi > Basidiomycota > Agaricomycetes > Boletales > Boletaceae > Tubosaeta > Tubosaeta aff. heterosetosa. The sequence goes on from JBBPUC010000041.1 coordinate 57,963, forward strand.
TACGGGTTCGATCCTCTGCCAAAGTCATCTAATACATCCCACCCCCAACCTCGTATCTCATCAGGTGACCTGGAGCTTCGAGTTCTCGAACATCGTAATCCGACTGTTGTCACCCCAGTCGTTTCCCGTGTTACGAAACTGCTTTTTGAACAAAACATAAAGTTGGTGAATATCCCTGTTCAGGATGATGTCAACATGGATGAGACACCCACACACCCTAATCTCGTCCACCTTGCGAATCCCAGCTCTGTCAAGTGGGGAATTCCCGCAGATCAAGGGGGCTATTATCAATCCGTCTGCGTCGACGGTGCTATTTATTTTGTACGTTCGCCAACCTACGCTTGTCACTTCCTCATCTCGCTCTTAGATTGGTGACACTGTGATGGTCGAGCCTGGGGTGGACGAGAACAAAGCTCGCGCGAAGAGTTATACACATGAGCCTGCTCAGTCATCCAATTCACTTGCCAATTCTCACTGGTAAGTTGATCACTTGCTCACGATCCACTTTTCCTGCTCACTACATCTAGGTTCTGTCGTATATGCTATCTATTTGAGGATGAAGACGGCCAGAGAATGTTTCATGGCCAGTGGCTCACCCATAGCTCAAAGACCGTACTTCAGGAGCTTGGTCATTCTCAGGCTCTTTATCTGATGTTAACAGACTGCGAAGATATTCATATTGACGCGATATCACAAAAATGCAATGTCCGTGAATTCGATCCTGATATCCCTGAGCCAATTGATGGAAATGGAGAGGAAGAAAATGACTTTTTCACCGGGTATGATGCCCTAGCTTTTTTTTTACCTTCTAACACTGCCACTAGCTTGTTTTATAACAGTGCAGATGCTTCCTTCGTCTCACTTTCTAGGGAACAAACAATGCGTGCTTTCGCCCATTGTGACGCCCACCAACAGTGTCTTTCCTGTGGTTTCCAGGCGATGAAAACAAGCGTTGTTCATCCCCGCCCTCTTCCCGGTGGGGGATTTGCTCAACATGAGTTTTCGTACCACCTCCATGACTTTGTTTATATCAAATGTAAACAACCGCATTCCGTTTACAAAATTGGTCAGATCGTCAAGCTGAAGGCGATGAAGACTCCAATCGAAGTGACAGTCCAGATATTCGGGAGGTATGATGATGTAAAGAGACTTGAGTCCGAAGACAAATACCGTTTATTATCGTCGGATGATGTAAGTCCATTGTCATAGACGATTGCTATGCTCACTGACCTTCCATGCAGCGTAGACTTTTTAGAACAGATGTTAAAGAGGTCATTCACGACGAAGACCTCCAGGGAATGTGTTACGTAATCCTCGCACATGACACCGATACTATCAACGAGTGGGTAAAGCGTGATGATCACTTTTATGTCAATCAACGGTGTTGCTCGTCGAAACCAAAGTCCCTCGATGATCTTGAAGAGTTGCCGGAAAACGACTTCAAATCTTGCCAAAAGTGTTGCGAAGATAGGGAAGATCTTTTGGAACGGGAAAGTCTACTGCTCAAACGACATGGTCGTTTGCGTGGGCTGGAATTATTCAGTGGTAAGACTTTGCCTGCACAATAAGCCGCGTGTTGATATAGATTACAGGAGCTGGCGGTCTTGGGACTGGCCTTGATCTATCTGGCTTCGTAGAGAGTCGTTGGGCGGTGGAATTCTCACCCAGTGCTGCGCGAACCTACAAGTTAGTTGAGTTTGTGAACCACCCTCTTATACTTACGTGTCTTTCAGGCGCAATCATCCCGCCACGGTGGTCTACAACCAATGTACTAATTTATGTCTGCAACACGCAATCGATACCCAGGAAAGCAAGAAGCCAAAACCACTCCTGTCGTTAGACGATAATAAACCGTTACCTCCCATGCCAAAACCGGGCGATGTGGACTTTATCTATGGTGGTTCGTGATCTACGATTCTAAGAGTGCTTAATATGAAGGAGGTTGCTAGGTCCTCCGTGTCAGAGTTTCTCTGGTATGAACCACAACAAGGCAAGTAAAAACACGTGCAATGTTCTCTTAACTAATATCTTATGAAAACAGAAAGAGTTTGATATACGGTATGCAGTCCCTTTTCCCAGCAACCAATAGCGACACGATGTACCATAATGCAGGAGCACCCTGGTGTGCAACATGCTAGCTTACGTTGAGTTTTACCGGCCGATGTACCTACTCCTTGAAAACGTCTTGGGAATTTTGTCTCACAACCAAAAGACGACTTCAAGGAGGAATGGCATCCGCTTTGCGGCTGTGAAGTTTATTCAGCGTGCACTGGCCTCCCTTGGGTACGTCGCCTTTCGTCTTCAGTTCGTGAGATACACTTCGACGATGCACAGATACCAATCTAAACTTGCCGTCCTTCAGGCTGCACAGTATGGCGTCCCTCAAGGCAGACAACGCGTTATATTTTGGGGAGCGCGCCGTGACGTGTTGATGCCAGAATGGCCGATTCCAACCCACTGCTCCCCCATAAAATTAACTCGTGCTAGCCTGCCAACAGGCTCCGTTTTACTTCCGGTCATACGGTGCAAGGTTGAGGGGGGTTTAGAAGACGATCGGTCCGCGCCGCTGCACTTTATTACAATCGACGAAGCAATTGGAGACTTGGCATGTGTTCTTTGATAAATGTGCTCTACAGATCGTTCTCACGTTACCGGCGTTTTTGCCAGCCTCCTTTTGACTGGTCCGTACCTTTGTACAGTGACGTGGGTGGCTGATAATTTTGGAACCTAGGATCAATCCCCACATCATCATGAAAGCTACAGCGGAGGACAAGAGGAAAGCCCGCGAACGCAGGGATGTCCTTGAAATTCCAGCCTTTTGCCCCCTTCCAGCCTCAAAGCCTCCATATGTTGGCTTCCCACAACCGCGAGAACATAGCTCTGAACCTCTAACGCGGTATCAAAAGTGGATGCGCCAACAAGGCGATGGAAAAATTAAACAGAATCTGAAATACCATTATACTAGAAGATGGAAGGCCAACATATCGGAGCGGTAACTGCCCATTTATTTACGAGTCACACTCTTGTTCACCTTTTCAGTGTCTGTGCCGTGCCCCTTGTGCCCGGAGCAAATCAGTTCAGTAAGCGTTAGGCATATTATTTTGGGGATGTTCACTTGAATGTCGTCAAGGTTTGCCCTCTAAATTGCGGATGGAACTCGCAAAGCGAAGCGAAGCCGAGACGAAGTACGCTTGTACGTGTTGGACGTTTTAGTTGTTACTTCCGCTTCACTTCTTTGTAGCTCTCTATAAGCGCCTAGATGCCAACCACGTGTTTTCGACGGCTTTGACCACCGTTCAGCCGAACAGCAAGGGTGGCGCTGTCCTTCATCCATCTGTGAGTGGTTCTGTCCGTTGGAAGAGGAAGACTGTTGACATAGCGGTTTCTTAGCAAAAACGAATCATGAGCGTTCAAGAATGCGCTCGAGCCCAAGGATTTCCTGACCGTTATGAATTCTTATCGGTCAATGATCATCCCAACAAGATTATCACTGACGTATATTTTCCGTCCCAAGTATCGTACCACGCTAAGAGGCATTGTTTAGCAACTTCGTCAGATCGGTAACGCGGTCCCCGTCCCTCTCGCCTATGCTCTGGGTAAGGCACTTGGACAAACCCTTTTCAAGATGTGGGATGAAATGGACAGAGAAGGAAGTCCGGAGGTGTGAACACACTCTCCTCTAGGTGGAGTACTACGGGCCGCAACAAACGTGTTTAGGAATTAGCGGAGTATATAGGAGAGCGATAAGAATAAATTAGTCGAGAGAAGTCAAACCATCATGAAGTGTGAATGGGTATGTATTCTGAAGATCACAATCCTCGTGTAAACAAGTCATAGTGGTGTTGAACCCTGTGGTCTAGGAGGCGGAAGCGGGCGATGAGGGATACGCTGTGATGAAGCAGCAGCAAGGGCAGAAGTACGTCGCGCTAACTGGGTTCTCCGAAGCTCTTCATCGATCCGCCACATACCCCTAACAAACGCGTCACGATCGACAAATCCAGTGTGTTGAGGATCGCAGTCATTCCTATCATGCAGTATCCACCTGAGATCGTAAAGGCACCAAAAACTAAGGCCCTTACCATATACTCCCAAGTTTTTTGAAGTCGAGGCGAGAGGCACCCCATATATACTTGACAACTCGTCCGTTCAGTCTCTCGGGAACAATGGGAGAATCTTCCTCCTCGCTGCCACTCTCATTCGACCCTTTTTCCAAAGACAAGATGGGGTGGTCTTCCGTAACGATCAAGTCTACAGACAAACCTCGCCAACCAGCTGCTTGTCTGCGTCTCTTGGCAGGAAGAGGCGGCGGCGCGAGCAGCTTCTTTTTCTGTGCCTTCTTCTCCGTTTTCCGTCGACCCCGTACGGCACTGTCGAAGAGGGATTCGTATCGCGCCCGGGCAGCAGGAGGGACCGGCGTCGGCCTTAGAACAGGCGAAGATTTTATGCTTCCCCCGGATTGTGCGCTGTTCCGCGTGCTGATACTTGTGCGAGACGTAGTAGTGGCGTTGCTGAGGATTGAGGACCGGTCGGACGTAGATGCGGAAGTGGACACCACCGAGGCTCGCGAAGAAGAGGGTCGGGAGCGGGGTTGGTAAGGGGGCGGGGGAGGGGGGGGACGACGCGTTTTCGCACTAGTTGTAGTTGAAGAGGACGACCCTGAAATGGAGCGAGCGGGAGGCTTGGGTGGAATGACTGGCACAACCTTGATACCTGATCGATTAGGCAGGACAGGGGGTTCGGGCTTGGTAGAATTCTTTGATTTGCCAATGGCTTGTTCCCAGTCAAAGGGGATGGCCGTCGAGGGGCTGACTGCGGATGGAGCTGACACGTTCTCAAATGACTCTGCGATACTGGCCGTATCATGATCTGTGATGCTGGCGTCCGCTTCAAAATTGAGTGAGGGATGTCTGGAGCTTATTTTTGGGCTCTGTTTTTCGGTGTTACGTCCATCTGATGAGAGGGAAACGGAATGGAAGGACGAGATGGAAGATGCAGGAGCGTGCCGCACGCGAGCTACACCAAATTTGTGCGCGCCGGGAGGGTAGGTATGCTCAATTGTCAGAGAGTCGGAACGGCCTGGAGGGCGTAACATGGCGCCGGTTTCGCTGCCCGTGGACGCTGTAGGCTGTGTGGATACAGCGTCATGAGACTGCTTTCGCGGAGGCAGTGGTGGTCGTGGCTTTGGGGGCGGAGGCCCGAAGTTGATGAGGGGTGTTGATGGATCCCTGGTGTATGGCAGAGCGGGAGAGGGAGTTCTGCTTGACTCGGAAATGCCATCCAACCTGCCAATGCCGAGTGCATGGTGAAGCGCAAAGGGCTGCTCAACTGGGCCATCCTCGACAATCCAGTCCTTCAAGTCGACCAAAGAAGCTTGACAAGCAAGACTCGGTGTCGACGGTGAAGGAGAACGCGATCTGTTGGAAGGAATCGGAGCAACCAATGGAGCGATGGGATGGAAGGTGCTGGCGGTGGGTGAGATTGGGGATTCGAGGAGACTGGCTGAGGACACGCGGCTATCCGCTGCTGGCCGAGGCGTTGAAGGTGTGGTGGTGTTCGTCGTCGTGGACGACAGCGTCTCGAATGCCTGAATTCTCGACTGGAGCGAAGCGGACGGCATGGTGAGAGCAGAACGGGGCACGTGCTTTGCTGCCTAGCCTTTGGACTCATCGACCATGTCCGACGCGGACCAAGAACTCTACGCTGTTGCAGGTAGACAGTCTAGACTTATTTGCAAACGCTCGTCACTAACGAACCATTAGACTTTTGTCTCATCCCGATGGGAACAAATGAGCCATCCGTAAGTGCTTATTGTCTCCTTTGACGGATCCAACCATCCAGCACGCAAGGTTGCCGAACACATTGCGGTATGTCAGAAAATACTCGAAAAGTCTGGAGTCAAGTTCGAGGTCGGTGTGACGATCACATCTCTACCGTTCCTGACTTCAGTTCCTGTAGATGCAGTAAGGGACGGTTTCACAAAGCCTGACAACATGCCTCTCTAAACACTAGCCCCGTAGTGGCTACGGTACCAATCTAGGTTTGTGTTCACGATTACTCATCGAATAGCAAATCACCGTCTACAATCTAGAGGGACCGTGGTCAGAAGTGACAAAGGCCATCTACGATTGCCACACGGCCGTTCATGCCAATGGCGTGTCCCGCATCGCGACGGACATCCGCATTGGCACACGCACGGACCGCGAGATCGTCCCCGGCGACGGAAATAAGGGCAAAGTTCGGCGTGTACAAGAAATTCTAGAGAGGGAGAGCACCACAAAAGTTTCGAAAATCTGACCACTGTAGATGACTATGGCAGGTGATTCTGGTACAATAACGAATGTTCAAAATGACATCGTGAAAGATATACTAGGGCACCCCCACCCGACCAAGCTATCCGATATTTCTGTCCATCCATTTACAATTGAGAGCTAGACGTCCGTGCACAAGATTGGGCAAAATGTCATGTCCACCAACTCTACATGCTCGGGCCTTTGGTAGCGTAAATCTGTGTCAGTAACCCGAGAACACCACCATCCTCCAGCATTTCATCGTCATCAGCGCCCTCTTGTTGCAGCTCGTACGACTTTGCTCCACTAGTATCACCATCCACGTATGAGTCTCCCAATGTACTATCCACCCCGCCATCAACAGCACGGTCTTCGTCTCTTATGCGTGGCGGTGGCGGAGGAGGAACAACGCTTCCCTGTGAGTCACCCAGCACAGCCGTCTGAGCCATTCCAATGCCCTGACCGGAAGATGCGGCCATAGCCGACTGCCAGTTTGTGGACCCCGCGACCCCGCCAGCAAGTACACTGGCCCCACCGATATATCTCCTTCGAACAGCCGTATATTGGCTTTGACGGAGTGCTCGATCGTAGTCTTGGGCGCGCTCTATGAAATCTTTCTTGCCGTCATTGAGTAAAATCGTGTGCTCTAGACCAGTCCTGGAGCCACGCCGGCGGGCACTTATGTCTGCCAGACGGCTCAGGTAGAGTGAACCCGTTGGATCGGAAGGATTCCAGTCTGGATTGGCAGCTTTAAAATTGAGAAAACTTTTCTCCATCTTTCCCTCTCGGGAAAGCATCCTTTCATCTTGAATTTTGGTTGGTGCGCCAAACTAATCCAACTCCGTCAATTAAATGTGCCGTGATTTTCTTCTGAAGTATACGAACCTTGACGTTGCCATGCCTCTTGAAGTCAAACTCGGCAAAACTGCAAACATATCCACGTCCAGGGACCCACACGGTAAAGTCATGGAAAAAGTCGACGATTGCAGGTGCACAAGGTGGAAGAGAGAACCATAACACGAATGGCGTTGTTACCACAGAAACAATCTCTTGCAAGAAAAGAACAATCTTCAGTGAGAATAGCTCTCCAAACTCTTGATGAACCTGATGGACGACAATTCAACAAAGGTGCGAAGTGAAACAATATCACTTAGCCAACCTGTTTTGAGTGAAGTCGATCCTTCCACTCATCCGGCATGTAGTGCGTATATTGAATGACTTCCCCCATGAGCAACTCCGGGTCAAATACTCTATTTTCCTCTGGTATCATCCCTCGTGCGACACCAAGTATGGATGCGAACACTGTGATGTAAAAGAGAACTGTCCGATGCGGCGTGACCTCAAAGTGGATAGCCAACTCGGGGTCAAGAACAGACACAAGGACAAGGACAGCAGCATACGACCCCGCAATAAATGCAACAAACCTAGCAGACCAAATTTAAGCAAAAGCAAAAGCTTATACGACATGCTTACCGCATAATAATCGCCATCTTCTCGTTTGGATATTGGCCAATGTATATATTGGCCAGAGGATACGATTCATCCAGTCTGCGAGTGAATACATGCGACAGTTCGTTAAATTCGCGAAACTTCCATTGTGCGAATGGCGTATAGCGTCGACTGCCAATCGAGGAGGGGTTATTGCGATATTCCTACACGGTTAAATAAGCTAGGAACCCATTATGCTCTGCTTGACATGCGTACATCGAAATACCGGAAAAACGAAAACAGGATCATGTACAGGACAATGAAAGGCGCGAAAATCGCATTCAGTATGCCCGTGAATATGAACCGCCGCCGTAAACTACGGGCGCTCGACTCATCAGGAATGTTAAGATCACCTAAGGACAGTACGCACCCGTCAATCAGGATAGCACGGTTTTTATTCTTCAAAAAGACTTTCCTGACACGGCCTTGACGGTCAAAAAGGTACCCCATCAAACAGAATCGGAGATTCCACTCTAGCACTTTGGTGAGAGTCCTCCCTTTCCCCTCGTCACCGGCCGGATGTAAGACTCTCTTCAGTAGAGAGGGTAAAGGTACGTGAAGGTCCAATAACTCTTTATTAAATAATGCAATCAGATAATTCTCTTGACGCATGATACGGTTCGCAATGTCGTGTGCGTCAAGAGAGGCCGTAGCGGGCGTTGCGGCGTGATTGTTGGTGGCAGAAGATATCGCCGTAATGAGGTTTTCTTCGCGAATGGCACGTATCCGACGCACTATTTCAGGCCATGAGATTGTTTGAATATCGGCCTGGACGAACAAAATCAGCATAGGGGATATTGGAAGGACGAAAATACTTTACATCTGGTATGTGGAGTAAGTGGGTGTAAAAGCGATACATATCCACTAAGCGCAAGACTTCGAATGCAAATGATATAAGCTGCCAAGCGTAAAAAGCAGTAAAAAGGAGGAAAAAAAATAAGGTAACACCGGAAAACCTAGAAATACTCGATTAGAAAATCGTGTACTTGTGATAAGGGGAGACTGACTTGGTAACACAGTGGTCGACGACGGCCTCAGAAAGACGGGTGACGTTGTCGCGGGTTATACGTTTATAATCGATACACCCAAGCAGGAATGTCGAGAAAGCGATGACGAACCCGACTGTGCTGCGTGCTCACTGTCAGCCTTAATATGTAAAATTATCAACATGTGCTAACAGGATGCTGAGCCCCCGAGCAAGGGCAATTGAAAATATCCCCTTCCCCTCATAGTAAAGATAGACTTCTTGCAAAAATGCGTCGAGATTGTATATATTGACCCAATTCCAAAGAGCTCGTTCGTGATCGTCAAGGCCGCGTAGAGGCCTGGGGGAGGTTGGGTGGCTTGGAGGGGGTTGCGGCGGCACATCGATATCCACCTCGGAAGGTCGAGGTGGTATTGATACTGGGAGCGGAAGTTGATCTTCCTGTGCGAGGGGCCTCGCCGAGCTCGAGTGTAACGGCCGTGAACGAGCCTTTCCCTTATTTGCGTTGTGCGCACTGGATTGCGAAGGCTTGTGGGGTGAGCGGGAGGCCTCTATCATGAAACTCTGTGGGACCTCATCATCGGATAAATCCTGCTCGTATAACTTGTCTTCGCTGTGAATGTTTGGTCGTAGAGGACTCATTTCCGAGCCGGCCCCCCATGAGATTTTGCGTTTACCCTGTGCCTTGACGGAGGCACCACTAGCACGGGATGGGGACTGCGCGTAGCCAACTTCGAGGTCATGTTCCTCTGCGGTCTCGTTCTCGTTCTCGTCCTCCATTACAGGAGACTGGTTTGCTTGCGTGTAGCCTTGGTAAGCACGGGACGTTGGATTGAGGATGCTGAGGAATGGTTGTGAGGCAGAGAGTCCGAAGTGTCTGGACGAGGATGGACGCGTCGGCGAGCGTGGATTCATGACAGTGCTCGTTTACCGTGCGCGCGAACCGCAGAGTTGGTCAAGAAAGGCGCGGCGTGACACTGTGACAACTTCCATTTCAGTAAGTCTACTCGTACATGGAACAAATTCAACCGTTACGCCTTGTCTACGACGTCCAGGTTGCTTGCCGCCTTCATAACGGCCTGTAGACCAGACGCAGTAATGTCTGAATCACTGCCCACACCCCAGGCAGACTCCCTCTTTCTTCCTTCAACTTCGTAAACTAGCTCCACAAAGGAGACCGCCGTGACATCGGCACCCTCTCCCACCGAGTGCTCGGCATACTCCCTGATCGAAAGAGTGCCCTGGATCTGCGTCTCCAGCGCAGCCAGCGCAGAAGACAATGGTCCGTTGCCTTGTCCGGAGACTTTTCGCACATCGCCATCGACAAGCAACTCCGCTGTAATGTGGCGCTGTCCATCGGCGCCTGACCTCGTAAAGTCAAACGATCGCAGCTCGAATCGGTGTGGCTTTGCATTCCCGTAGTCATATCTCTCCTCGAATAGCTTGGCCAAATCCTCATATGAAATCTGACCCGAGTCTCGGGAAACACGTTGTACAACTTCAAAGAAGGCGATCTGGAATCTGCGAGGCAACTGTATCTTCAACGAATTGACGATCGCATTCGCCACGTCCGCTTGACCCGTCGCCGACTCGAAGCCTATGCTCAGTTTCAGCTCGGGCAAGGGGCGGTCTCCGATCGCGCTATTTACGGCGCTGAGAACAGCCCGTAAACCAGATGCCGTGATGTCGGAATCGACACCAACGCCCCACCACGACTCCGAGGCATCACGTGTCTCCTTGATATTGTCTTTAGTGGCGACAAGCTCTATGTATGAAGCTGCTTTGGCAGTCTGGCCATCACCTATGGTGTGTTCGGAGTACTCGCGCAGTGTCAAGTTGATGCCAAGATGAGTGCGGAGGGCATTCAGGAGGGCGGAGATCGGGCCATTTCCGTCACCTCGTACAACTCGGAGCATGCCATCGACAAACAACGTGCCATCAAATCGGCGTTGTTCGTCCGCCACTTCATCGGTGTCTGAAGGGTCCGTTGACACCTCTGCAGTGACAGAAAATGTCTTCAGCGCCAACCTGCCTCCGTACTTGGGTCCTCCAAAGTGATACGTGTTGCGGAAGGTAGTCGTGATATCCTCGACCGTCACTTCTCTCGCCTCGTGCTCCGAAATAGCCTGGATAATCTGGTAAAAGGCGATTTGCATTTTACGAGGGAGATCGAGGTTAAGGTGTTGCTTGACAAGGTAGGCAATACCCCCCTTTCCAGACTGCGAATTGACACGGATGACAGCCTCATAACTGCACCCGAGATCGGCTGGATCGAGGGGCAGGTAGGGCATGTCCCAGATTTGTGCCTCTCCATTCGCGATATTTCGAGCATGACGTTGCGCCTGGTCCTCAAACCCTTTCTTGACGGCATCTTGGTGTGAACCAGAGAAAGCAGTGAAGACCAACTCGCCAGCGTATGGGTGTCGGGGGTGGACTGGCAGATCATTACATTGTGTGACGATGTCAATAATGCTCTGGATATCACTGAAATCGAGGTGAGGGTGGATGCCTTGAGTATAGAGATTCAATGCAAGGTTGACAATGTCAACATTTCCAGTCCGTTCGCCGTTGCCAAACAAGCAACCTTCTATACGATCGGCGCCTGCAAGAACAGCAAGCTCCGCAGCTGCAATTCCGGTTCCACGGTCGTTGTGGGGATGCAGACTAACAATTATCTTTTCGCGCTCCGAGATATGAGTGCAGAAATATTCAATCTATCAAGATGTTAAATGATTCGAAGTAAAGGTGCCAAAGAGACTTGCTTGATCTGCATAGTGGTTTGGAGGCCCTATCTCCACGGTTGCAGGTAAATTGAAGATTATTCGCTGATCGCAGGTGCCTGCCTTCCCCCAGGCTGCCTTGACTGCATCACAGATCGCTACCGAGAATTCAACTTCAGTCTGAGTGAATGTTTCCGGACTGTATTCGTATCGGAACGTGGTACCATGAGAGTCGGTATACTGATTGGTTAATTCGCGAATTAGATTGGTATGGCGTACAGCAAGGTCGATTGTTTGTTCTTTCGTGTTCCTAAAAACGACATTGCGGAACATGGGAGACGTCGCGTTGTACATGTGGATGATGACATGCTTTGCGCCTGCTACAGACTCAAAGGTTTGTCTAATGAGATCTTCGCGAGCCGGTGTCAGGACCTGAGATGACAACAGTTAGTACATACGCTGGGTAGACTTGCTTTGTGCAGACCTGAATCCACACATCATTTGGAATTTCATCGTGCTCGACGAGGTACCGAACAAAAGAAAAATCGGTGTGACTGGCAGCTGGGTATGCGACCTCTATCTCCTTGAAGCCGCACTTTACGAGCAGTCTGAAGAATGCCAACTTCTGATCCCCAGTCATGGGGTTCGCGAGGGCTTGGTTTCCATCGCGGAGATCAGTAGACAGCCAGATGGGAGCTTTGACAAAAGTTTTGGTCGGCCAAGTGCGATCGACTAGTTTTAGAGGCGTGTACGGTTTGTACTTTTGAGAAGGATCGATGCTGAAACAGGTTAGAGAGCCATTGTAAGTAAACCACTGCGACTCACAGCATGCAACCCATGGCTAACGGCCTTCAATAAGAAACCAAGAATTGCTGAGGCAGGCAGATCGAGTCAAACAGGGAGATGCGGAGTTCGGATCGTACCGTGCCTCAAACTTTATTGTGACCAACCCAGCGGTGAGGTGCACAAGCAGGCTAATAACCATGATCTAACTCGTACAATCAGCCAATCTCATAGCGATAGGATCGCCGCAGTACCGCGCTGACGATCGGACTTCATACCCAGCAGGATGTCGTTAACGCTATCGACAAAAGCATCACCCTTTCCTTACGCTCCACTAGTCATCGCGACGTACACCCAGAAGGCCGAGCTTAACTTTGATGACACGGCGACGCGAGTCTCGCTCGATCTGGATGGTAATCACTACGCCACTGAGGAGGAGATAGTCGCAATCCTGGCTAGGAGCGCAGGCATAGACGGGGAGAGCACAAGGGTTGTGTGGCGTCGTTCCCGTACTATTCCAAGCTCATCATTTTGTCAGGTTCTACAGTATTTTACGTTGGCAAAAACGCTACCGACAATAACAGTCGTCCCCGATATTCTCAGCGTACTTGACTCTTTAGACGATCATCTCGCGTACCGCACATTCCTCGTTGGATGTGATCTCTCTGCGGCGGATTGGATGCTCTGGGGAACCATCAGAGGCGAGTGATATCATATCGTGACGAGTGTTCAATTTACTTTTCTTAGCATCAATTAAAATACTGGGTCTTCTGAAAAACGGACAACATACACACGCTCTGCGATGGTTTTCACACCTGGAAAGCCTTGAATCGACCCAAGTTGCTCTCGCTAGTATTGTTGGAGCCAAGGCAAGCAAGGCGCGGAATACAAAGACCGCTGCGAGCTTTACTTTGGGCCTTCAGAACGCCAAGGAAGGTCAGGTTGTAACACGGTTTCCTCCAGAGCCTAGCGGCTACCTGCACATTGGACACGCTAAGGCCGCTGTATTGAACCAGTACTTTGCACAGATGTACAAAGGAAAGTTGGTCGTCCGGTTCGATGACACGAATCCGACGAAAGAGAGGGTAAGTATCTATACGTGATCGAGTTTCTTGCGCCTCACTTCCAAGCAAGGCCGAGTTTGAGCAGACTATCTTAGAGGACTTAGAGTTGATGGATATCAAGGGAGATGTCATAAGCCACACATCCGACTATTTTGATCAAATCTACGACCTCGCGATCAAAATAATTAAAACCGGTAAAGCATATGCAGATAACACAGAACAGACTCAGGTGCAGAACGTCGTTTGTTGTGTTTCGTTATTGCTGATATTCATGCAGATGCGCGAGGAACGGGGGAAAGGAGTTGCTTCGGTTCATCGCGATGATTCAATCGAGGACAACTTGAAGCATTTTGCAGAGATGAAGGCCGGAACACCAGAGGGTCTACGATGGTGTCTTCGTGCAAAAATCAGCGTGGACGACCAGAACAAGACTCTTCGTGATCCTGTCATCTTCCGGTGCAACATCATACCCCACCATCGCACAGGGTAATTTTTTTTTGTTTGTGCCATCATTCCTGACTATTCATTTGTTTCCGCCAGCGAGAAGTGGAAGATCTATCCTACCTATGACTTCGCATGTCCCATCGTCGATTCACTTGAGGGTGTCACTCACGCCCTCAGGACCATGGAGTATCGTGAGAGAAACGCTCAATATTTCTGGATGATTGAGGCACTTGGTCTGCGCCCCGTTCATATCTGGGACTTCAGGTCTGGGATTTTTTCTTCGCGACCCTGTGTGAAAACCTAATCCTTGTTTCAAGTCGGCTGAACTTCATCTACACCTTGTTGTCTAAACGGAAATTGCACTGGTTTGTTGAAAACAAAATTGTCAAAGGATGGAATGACCCCCGATTCCCCACTATTCGAGGTTGGAATAATGAAATATATGTATTGGCTGGGCTCACACGCAAAATAGGCATTCGTCGCCGTGGAATGACTGTGGAAGCGCTGAAACAATTTATGCTTTCTCAAGGGCCCTCTCAATCCCTTGTTTCTCTTGAATGGGACTCCATTTGGGCACTCAACAAGAAAATAATAGATCCAGTTGCCCCACGGTTTTGGGCAATTCTCAAGGAAAAACGGTACAGTATAGCACATGCGTTCTCAAGTACGCCCAGAATTCTAATCGTACATACTTTCAGCGTACCTGTTACGATTAGCGGTGGCCCTACTGGGGTCGAGATTAAGATATTGCCTCTGCACAAGAAAAACGCAGATGTTGGCGAGAAACAAACCGTTTACTCGTCCGCGATCTTATTGGAGCAGGAGGATGCAGCTTCGTTCGAAGATCAAGAAGAAGTAAGCTTACCCGGACTCATGGGTGGACTTAGAATGACGCGATTGCCAGATTACCCTAATGGATTGGGGAAACGCTTTTGTGCGTTCAAAGGAAGTTGGGAAAGGGGGCGAAGTGACCTCCATCACCATGGAGCTCAACCTTGGTGGCGACTTCCGTAAGACGAAGAAGAAAATAACCTGGCTTGCCCAACCCACAGACTTGCACGGACTAATCGACGTTACCCTTATGGATTACGACTACCTGATCACGAAAAAGAAGCTTGAGGATGAAGATGATGTCAAAGATTTTGTCCCTGCAGTATCCGAGTTTCGCGAAGAGGCACTGGCGGATGCAAACGTGACGACACTTAAAGCGGGCGATATCATCCAGTTTGAAAGAAAAGGATATTACATCTTTGACGGACGCGCAGGAGATGGAAAACTGGAATTTATCAGAATCCCAGATGGACGTGCAGCTGGCTTAGCGAGCAAGGCAGGCAAGGCCACCGTGTCCGCCGAGACTTCTGGTCTTGCTATACCCCCATCTGCGGTCAACATTCAGCCCGCGCTGAAGATGTACAAGGTAGATCGTCTATATGATGAAGAAGCAGTAGCCCCCGTGTCAAGTAGCAAGATGTACAGGGTAGAGAGCGTGTACGAATAGATAGTATCGAATGGTGAAATGTTATGGTCTAGGCACACAGGAACCAAATCATGCTGCTTTTCCATTTGGAACAGTGCCTTGTAAGGCAATGTCAAGTGAACACTGCGCAGGGACACTTCCAGGTCTTCTCCGTGTTTGAACAACTGACAGGTGAGACAAAGGCAGTCCCACCTTTGGTAATTCAAGTACCACGCTGGTCGGTGATTCCCTCACTCTAAAACACACAGCAAAAATAGATGCTAATGGAATGAAATGGGCAGATAAACGATATCACGAGAACAGCCAGCCACACAGTACAGCTAAGATACACAAGACGGATGGACGTATGTCGAAATACGTTCATCAACGCCCACATACTGCTTACTAACCTGACTCGTCATATCGTATCGCGTCGTATTCGTTTGCGAAGGTTGGCCAATGACGAATTTCGCCAAACTTTTGAGCGATCAAGGGTCGGATGGTGATTGAACTTCCCTCTCCGCAATACTTCCATGAGTATGAAGGTAACTGTGAGTGGATTCATTAGAAATGTTGCGACTTATTAGTTCAATCGACTTACCTATGAGTTCGGCCGTTGATGCCAGTGGATGCGGCTCAAATTCCAGATAGTGATGGCCAAGGCCAGATAATGGCGTTGCGATAAGATGCTCGCCGACACGAAGGCTGCTCAGGTGAAACTGCCCTTTGATCTGATTTGAATCATAGTCCAGAAGCTACGGGCCCTTGAAAAAACTGCGTAACTTGATTTACGAATTTCGCTTACTGTGAGACCGTCTAGACCAACCAGCCAGAAAAATCCAGAATCAAAACGCGCAGGCAGCCCAAGAACGTTGCGGCTAGAAAGAAATATAGTCGGAAGGAGAATGGAAATATAGAAGACTTACGACAAGATGGCACTCTGGGTTCCGAACATTTCTTTGACTGCAATCTTCTCCTTGCCGATGGTGACCTCTACGGGTCGCTGACCATCCCATCCAATTTCCGCTACAGTGATACCGCGCTTATCCATGATGCTGGTTCTCCGAGTTACCATGGTCTCATACTCGCTCTCCGTGTCGGAGTCTTTTCCTCCCGCCTGAATGAAATGCGGACGAGTAAGAATAGTGTATCCAAGAGCACCTGTCTCCGGGTACACAAGAGATGAGTCCAGGATGTCTGATTTCGAAAACTTGAGTAGCATCGTCGGTGGGGACAGAGAGGACAAGAAAAGGCAAGAGCTGGTAAGCTAAATAAGATCGATGCGAACTAAAAAGCCCATGATGACGGAATAGCCCGATACATATTTTCTACTTTTGGGTATTGTTTCGTGGGAATTATTAATAAATCATCCACGCCACCGTTTGCTTGCGTTTGTTTTGATGTGGCAATAAAGTGACGGGACAAACAAGAGCCAAACAACCGAACATTGAAGCCTACAGCGACGACGACGACAGGATCGAACGACGTCTTGCACCGCGCCAGCGACGAGGGCTCTTAAGGGTGCTCGTCCTCGTCAAATTTGGCAAACGTTGACCAGACCTCGACGCGAGTTGCCTGCAAACTAGTCCACAGTTCGACCGCCATCATTACCTTATTCTTGGCATGGCCCAGCGTCGTTCACCGCATAGACTCTCATCTTCGCCGTCGAGTGGGTATCATCGGAAAACAAAACCTCCGCCTCGCCATTTTTCCGCTACAAGACGCGCTCTTGCTTTTGTCACTAGATTTCAGAGGTCAACCATTGGTTCCCACGCCTCGCGCGCGTCCGCACCCTCCTCTTCAGACACGGTTTCTATTCGTCCTGTCCTTGCTACCTTACAACCGAATTTACGTCGGTTGCCCAGCCGCCAGTACCTCTTCCAGAAAAGTAGCATGCATGATGTGAGCCAGGATTTTGATGTGCCCGTTGGTTCGAAGAGGAAACGCGTCGTGTCCGCGAATGAGAATGCTCACGCGCATGGTCGCCCGATGCGTGGCTCCGGAAGATCCAAAAGGCGTAGAGCTGTTACACTAGGTTCTGGAGCTGACGATGAAGAATCTTCAATGGAAGTTGACGCGCATCATGGATATAGTGGATCGGATGACTCCGAGGCGAGTAATCGAGAGGAGTCCTGTAAGCTGTGCCCACACCCGTCATCATCCGACGCTTATGTGGTGAATAGCGGATGAATTTCTCATCAATGAAGCATCTACTAAGCAGCTTTTGCGATTGCGCAAGGACGAACTTATACGCCTCTACGTTGTTGTTGGCCTTTCGGACGATACTGAGTCCCTAACAAAACCCGAATTGGTTGATGCTATCATCTCTGCGCGCGATGACATTGCCTCGCTTCCTCCTTCCTCCTCTCCGGGCAGAGGAGACGACAATTCTAGTGATTTTTCATCCGACGATGGTAACGTTGCTGGTGACGAGGAGACAGACGCTGGCGCAAAGTACGCGGCGGCCTCTAGTCTTAGGAGGCGCGCAACTGTCAATGGTTTAAGTCAGATAACTACGCGTGCTCTGAAAACGCGTAGTTTGTCTCTTGGTCAGGTCAATACACGCACGTGTCCCGTCGAGCTGGACGTGGCTCCGGAGCAGAAAATTGAATGCGAGGTTGTTACTAGGTCAGTACACTGGTATCTGATCCCTTCATCTGATCATCCAATCACACTCCGGTAGGCGACGAAACGCTCGCTTAATGCCGGGTCGATCTTCTTCACCGATGCCATCCTCTAATCCTTTGCCTTCTCCACCTGCCACGCGTCTCCGTTCACGTAAGGCTTCTGGAGAACATTCTCCACCACAAATTATCTTGCCCAAAGCCAAGGCCAAAGTTAGACAAGTTGAATTCAGCGAGGACATTCAAGCACTCTCTCCTCCGGCGTCTGGTGATGAGAGTGAATTAACTGACCTCGCGGAGCTGGAGGCAAAGATTGCAACTACTTCACGCAGCCCACGGCGGCTTCGTAGTAGAGACAAGGTCAATGTCAACGGCCTCATCCCTGATCCGGATGTGATCCTGAGGCAAAAGGCTAGGTGCAAGAGTGTCCCAGAAGAAGAATGTGAGGTGGGGGAGAATCTGTCTATGGATGACGAGGAGGAAGTTGACGAACTTATATCGTCCCCTTCGCCATCACCCCCACCGGGAAATGGTCGGCGCACGCCCGTCAAACGACGTTTACGACCACGGAGGCTGCAGACGCATACGCCCCCAAAGGACGATGGCAGTGAAGGGGATGATGAGGAGGAAGAGGATCAAGTCGAGGAGGATATTGAGAATCTCCATGAAGACGAAGACATCTCTGTGATCGATTCCTCATGTCGTGCGGATACATCACTCCGAAAGCTGCGCAGTGGGAAAGTCGTTGGTGGTGAGGGTGTTAACGTGGACGAAGAGGAACAAGATGACCAAGAGCTTGACCTAGAGCTTGGGTCGGTTGATGTGGATGTGGAGAGTGCGGATGATGCCGACGCCGATGTTGATGAAGTCATGGAGGAAGATGATTGTAGGTATTTGTTATTCTACGTTTTCAACGTGCTGATAGTCGTTGAAGTTGATCTTGCTCTCGCCACGAAGAAGACATTGATACGTCTCCGCCGTGATGATCTCGTTCGATTATGCGAGACACGCGATCTCGACGTAGGTGGTACGAAGCCCCAGCTTGCCCAGTCTCTGTTGCAATGGCGCGATCGTCATACAAATGGGTTCTCTTCGCCATCTTCAACGGGTACTGTGCGACCCCCGTCAACGATTCGCGTTCGCGGTGGTCGCCGCAGAACAAAGAGCCGGAGTCAGAGCACTACCCCACCTCGACTCCGTACCCACCATGGTGAACCCTGCACACCCCCAATTTCGAACGCACAGCAGAATCAGCCGGAACCGGAACTCGAACTCGACTTGGAGAGTTTAGGCCTTGAAGATCGTGAGATACCCCCAGATAAACTAACGAAGCTGGAAAAGATCGGGAGTGGTGGCTTCAAGGATGTCTATATTGGGAAATTCAAGGGCAGACGGGTTGCAATCGCTGAATTCCGAGATCAACTCAGCTCAAGTTTGTCGTTGTCATATATCGTAGGAGCTCTCGCTAACTGCTCTGGTAGTGGACATCAAAGAGCTCAGGCTGCTTGGGGAGTTCGATCACCCAAACATCGTTCGCTTTGTGAGTGTTTCTGTTATGCCAATACGGACAAACTGAAGCCGCCGTCGTAGCTTGGTGTCAGTATACCAGAGAATACGCGTGAGACGCCAGTAATGATCATCAGCGAGCTTTGTTCAAATGGTGACTTATTTGACTATATCCGGAACGTCCCAGCACCACCACTATATAAAGTTGTACGTATAATATTGTTTGACTTGGTTTGATGGACCTGGATATTTCTTTATAGCTATGCATTATGCTCGATATCGCCCATGGACTGGAATACCTCCACACCCGCAAGCCCTCGATCATTCACCGGGATTGCAAATCCTCCAATATTCTAATTACCTCCCGCGGAGCTGCGAAGATAGCAGATTTTGGGCTAGCAAAGGTCAAGCAATCAACGCGATCGATGGTTCGGAGCGTTGTTGGCACAGTGAATTGGCAAGCCCCGGAACTCTGGCATGCTCATCCCAAGTATAATCACAAGGCCGATGTATTTTCCTGTGCGATGGTTTTCTGGGAAATGCTTCAATGGCATTTACCAACCAAGAGATTTCCATGGGAGGTGAGTTTCTCGTCGGTAAAGAGTGGCATGCAGCTGAACATATTCAAGGGGATGAATGAACATGCCATTTACGAAACTGTGGGTGCGCGGCGGCAACGGTCAGTCTTGATATCATCTAATCTGAGTCATGCCGCTTACAGCTTGGCTTAGGCCTTCCGTGACCGGATTGCGAAAACAGTATTGTCCGGAAATCGTTGGACTTGTCGAATGTATGTGGGCCCACGATGCCGCGGAACGACCCACGATGTCCGAGGTTGTCCAGAAACTTGAAGAGTTTGTTGCGGCTTATCGATGATCCTGTCAGTCCAATACCGCTGGTGCGCCTCCGCGCGAATGATCGGATCCGAGTTACCATGGATGAGTAATACAATGTGTCAGACTTGGTATGTACCAAGATCAGACTCACGTAGGACGAATGGCCGCCCCTCATCCTGTTATTGTTATGTCGGGTAGGAAGCGTATACTCGTTATTGCATTTTGTTAGGCAAAACATATCTCGCACTGTAAATTAGCGTAGCACTTCAGTTTCTGTGTTTCCCTCGAACAAGAAATATTAGTAATTGAGCTTATCTTTTGACTAGGAGTGGCCGTGAACCCAGTCATTCTGAACGACCATGCACACACCATCATATGCATTGCAATTTCTTAGGGCTGGCCATACACGCCCAAGCTGCTTGCGTCCGGCCCAAATTCCGCTTATTCTACGGCCTGGCTTCCCCCCGACGCGTCTGTTTGCAACTGTACCTTCTGAGCGAAGCACGCCCGTCATTCCCCTAGAGCCGCGCCCTCAATCTCGTTTCCTTCGCCGCTCCTTTGTTGCTGTAAAATACACCTCTTATTTTGTGCTGTCCGCAGCAACCGGCATATTTGCTCTCGGAGCAGCGATATTCGTACACGACGCGTTTACTTATACAGAGAAACACATCGAACGTGTTCCGGTATCCCCCCTAGCGTTACACCCCGAGCGTGGCGGCCCGAAGAATTTGCCTGTGGTGAACGTTCTTCTTGCGGACGAAGAAGACGAAGAGTTCAGAAAGCTAAACGAGAAGCCCAAGCTTGTCATTGTCGGAGGAGGGTGGGGGGTGCGACCGTGCGCGTTTTCAGGCTCACTAGTTCTCACTCATCCCCTCTCAGGCGGTGTCGGTGTTGCAAAATTTGACGTTGGGTGATTACCATGTGACGCTCGTCAGCCCGGAAACGTTCACGACCTTTACTCCTCTCTTACCATGTGCGTTTTGTTCTGAGACTGAATGTTCACGGTTGCCTTATTTACGTCTTGGAAAGCTGCCGCCGTAGGCACAGTACAAGTTCGAAGCCTCATCGAGCCGATGCGCAAAATTATCGCTCGACTTCGTGGTCAGATGATCACTGGAAAGGCAACGGATTTGGTGATGTCTGAGCGGCTGCTGGAAGTGGAGACGATTGGCGCTGATGGGAATGCCCAAAGAATATATGTGCCGTGCGTCCTGAGCCCTCGTGACTTCGGGAAGCTGAAGTTTTTTCCGATTTTCTAGCTATGATAAGTTAATAATCGCAGTCGGGTCCGTCTCTAGCACCCATGGCGTGCCTGGGTTGGAACATTGTTTCCAGCTAAAGAGTGTATCGGACGCGCAAGGAATTCGTCGCCGAATCATGGGTAGGTTGATTCGTAGTAGACCTGACGTCGTTTACTAGTATCTCGCCTCCAGACAACTTTGAGACAGCATCATTACCGACCACAACCCCAGAAGAGCGAAAGCGCCTGCTAAGTTTTGTCGTCTGTGGAGGAGGTCCCACTGGTGTTGAGACCGCTGCCGTATGCATTTTGCCTTGGCTCTATACCACTAAAGTGATTACGTTCTGCAGGAAATCTACGACTTTTGTCAGGAAGATATTATGAATTACGTGCGTTTCTGTTCGCTTCCGTGTCCTCACTCGCCCATCTGTCCCTGCTAGTTCCCGAAATTATGCCGAGAGGAGGTTTCGATACATGTTATTCAGTCACGCGAGCATATTTTAAACACAGTACGTCCAAGTTGTACTCGGTTAAAGAGCAATCACTTCACGTTGACAGTATTCTGAGGCCATCTCCAAGTACGCAGAGGTACGCAGGACCTGATGACCTCCGCCTCTGTAAGAATCATGTCGATCATTGTGCAGGAGAAATTTAAGCGCGACGAGGTAGACCTTGTCACCTCGGCTCGCGTGCGCTCAGTACACCATGACCACGTTGTGTACACCACGCGGTCTCTAGATGGGACGATCGCCGAGCACGAGATCCCCACCAACTTTGTGCTATGGTCGACGGGGATAGCCATGAACCCGTTTACAAAGCGAGTTTCAGATCTTTTGCCTAACCAGGTTCACAAAAAGGCCATCGAAGTCGACGCGCATCTCCGAGTCAAGGGCGCGCCGCTCGGCGAAGTCTATGCTATTGGTGACTGTGCGACGGTAAGTGATGAGACAGGATTAATCTAACTGCCGATCGGACTTGTCTGCAAAACAGATTGAAACCTCGCTCGTGAGCCATCTCTTGGAACTCGTTGACGAAGCCGACAAGGATAAGAATGGTAAAATTGACTTTGACGAGTTTGATTTCATGGGTAAGGGCCATTGCACACCGTTCTAAACAACCCTTCTTATCATGAGATAGTCTCTAGAATAAAGCAACGTATTCCAATGGCCGAGTCTCACTTGCAAAAGGTCAGCCTTGACGTGTGGTGGGCTTCATTTCGGTGACGTGTTCTAGGTCCGCATGTTGTTCGACTTGTACGACTCGGACGCCGACAATAGCTTGACGCTGAACGAGCTCTGCAAGTTGCTTGAAGCAATCGGAAACAAGATCACGGCGTTGCCCGCTGTAAGTCCCACTTGGGATGTTGTTGTACGCTGAGACGAATACCTCGTAGACGGCGCAGGTCGCTTCTCAGCAGGGTAAATATCTAGGAAAGAAGTTCAGCAAACTCGCTTCGAAACATGAGGTGCTCGAGGCCAATCTTGTCAAGGACTTGGATGAAGCCGTCAGCGGACCATTCCGATACAGACATCTCGGGAGTCTGGCATATATCGGTAATGCTGCTGTATTTGATTTGGGACAATTGTCAGTCATGGGCGGATTGGCCGCCATGTATGCTTGGAGGAGTGTATACTGGAGCGAACAAGTGTCCTCGAGGACGAGAGCGTTGCTCATGATCGATTGGATCATTAGGTACGTCATGACATTGACGTGACAACTTAACTGACTGACAGTCTGACAGGGGTGTTTGGGGCCGAGATTTGTCACGGCTGTGACGTGAACTCGGATAGTATAGTTAGAACGTTGTCGATACCGAGGTACCCAATGCTTCTTGTCAACTCTTACTCTGTCCACTCGAATGAACCAATGAGAGCTGTACCACCGACGATGCGACCTTGGTTTGGCGCAAGCACAGTCATCTTTCTGTTTGGAGTGTCCACGTTGGTTCTGGATAGGGAGTGTCAGCTCTGAAAGGGGACGTATCGGGAAAACGGACACGATGAGGAACCCAATGACGGGCAAATCGAGAATTTCTTCGTCGTATCGTTCACTTTCGTCTTCGTTGAAGGGGGCGAGCAAGGCGAGGATCTTGTTCAACAGTCTTGTCCCGCTGGACGAGGGATCCAGCAATATGGGTTGCATTTCGGACAGAGTGCGTGTAGCACCGATGGGCAGCGCCGAGGAAGGTGCCATGGACTCTGGGCACGCGAGCTCGTTCAGTTGGGTTGGGGATAACAGGGTTAGGACATTTCACCTTGTCCGATGCGGTAGATGGCAAGATCGCCAAAGTTGATGATGGACGAAGAGGGAGAAAGGATGAGTTCTGTGGATGCCTCGCCTCCCACGAGACCAAAGGATGTACCGGGAGGGGGGTCAATCTTTTGGCCATACATGTATGCGTAAAGTTGGCAGTTTTGTACACGGTCACGGTAAGAGTGGTCCAGGTCGACGACCTGTGGTTTGCGGCATTAGGAGGTGGCACGAGAAGGGAGCGTATGAGATACCCCTCCGGACTTTGGGATCTTGATTACGGTGAGACGAGAGCCATAGAGACGCTGCATTTCCGCGTTGAGTTTTTCATGACCGACGACGACGACGACGTTTACTGGCGGCGATGAGCAAGCACGGGGGGAATGGGGGCGAGTACACACTCTGGAAAGCTTCTATGGTTGCCTTGATGAGTGTGTGGCGCGTATCCGCGCCGGGTCCAGAACTGGGGCCGGATGCAAATGAGGAGGGCGTGTCAACGATCAGGCCAGATGCACGTGCTGTACACTGGTCGTTGAGTAGACAGAAAGGACGGGGGAGAGGGTACCTTGTGAGTCAAGGTCGAGCCTCTCGAGGACATTGATTCCGAGATTCCGAATCAAGCGATCGAGCAGCTGGGGATTGGTTTTTGTATCTGGATGACCATACCAATAAGAGAATGGGATGAGTGCATTGGAGGCGAGGGCAGTAGGCGCCGATGTGGCCGCGGAACCCAGAGGATTAACAGGGGAGGCAGTTCCGATGGGGCTTCTGACGACGGCGGCAGAGATTGTTCCTGGGACGGACCATGCACCCTGGGAGGGTGAGTGGGGGAGAGGAGGAAGCGGGGGACACACCTGTGCGGGGTCGAGGTTTACGAGGAGGGGGGACCAATTCTGGGCGACGCGGAGGGCATAGTTTGCGAGCGTCTTCGAGATGGAAGTCTTTCCGGCGTTTTCTGGGCCCAAGACAAGGACCCTTGGCGGCTGGGAGTTGGCGGGTTGATCGTCGTCGGAAGGGGGGGATCCGTGTATGTCGCGGAGAGCGCGGACCCGCATCTGTTCGAAGGCGAAGTGGAGATTTGCATAGGTATCGATGGGAGTCTCATCCGAGACATACTCTGTGGAGGGCCGCCCAGAGACGTGGAGGGGGGTGAGCACGGGCAGGAGGGGGAGAGAGGGACACTGATCTGGATGGTACAGCCCTGCCATGTGAAGACGGCGGCCTTGCACTCTGCAGCGAAGAGATACGGCTTTCCCTCCGCGAGTTCTGCGCCGAATATCTCAGCATGGCCGCGGACGAGCTGCGTGGTGTGAGCGCGCGGGCGTGTGGAGAGAACGAGGCTACCTTTATTGCGAGGGTCGTCGCAGGGTCCAGTTCGAAGCGATACTCGGTCTCTGGGAGGAGACGCCATTCGCGAGTGGAGTCGGCCATGCGAGTGAATTTCCGACCAGCACGGATATGACAGCGC